>JANJGK010009525.1:5000-10000 GCA_039081455.1 Macrobrachium rosenbergii
CCTGTCTCATGAACAAGGAAACGTGGACGAGACGGAGTTCATGAATTTTTTTCTTTATCTTCAACCTTTTTTTTTTTTTTAGTTTAATAACAGAGACGTGGCTCTGTCCTGGCCAAGCGTGGGCGCCAAATGACAGAAGCAGCCGTCTCCGCCGCCGACGGCTGTGAGCGTATTGTGTGGGTGACGGATCGGACACGCCGCTTGTGTAGAAAGGAGAAGCGGGCTAGCTGGCTGGCTAGCGGCGGCCGTCGCCGCTAGCGAAAATGACTGACAGGAGACTGGACAGAAAAGAAATGAACTGGATTTAAGCCGTAGAATGACGTTTGAAATGTAAATCACTTTAAAGATAGAAAAGACAAAAATAAAGAGAAATAGACCGAAAGAGGATATAGAAGAAAGAGGCAAAAGAATAAGATAAAGAATTACCTCATCATTCCCTCTACCATGCACCAAGCGGGAATTCATTTAATGATATTATAAAGTTGTAGACATCTTGCCCAATGCAACGAGCTGATTGCAGTCAAGACGCAAACGAAAAAAAGTGGGGGCTGTCTGGTGGAGGGCTGGGGGATGGGGGGGAGAGGGGAAGAACAATAATCAACAGCTCAGGGCAAATCCAGCAAAAATCAAGGGCACTGTAAGCCATTCGCCTCATCATAGTGATCACCATCAGCATCCGCATCTCGCCTTGGTACCGGCGATGCGGCCTCCCGATGGAAGATGCCCGTCGTTTAAATGCCCCTTCTTCTTTTTCTTCTTCTTCTCCTTCTTCTTCTTCTTCTTCTTCTTGAAGCCCCGGCGATCTCTGCCTGGCTTGTAAGATAATTGCCACCTATGAGGTCACGCGTTTGTACTTGTGGTATACAACTGTCGATAAATTTAAGGCCGACCTATCCCGGCTGGCAGCGCCCGTGTATGAGCTTCTAAAGGGAGGCCCTGCAGCGAGGAAATTAAATCTTACAAAAGGATAAGAGGGGAAAAAATAAAAAAATAAAAAAATTGGACGCATCGCGAATCGCTGCCTTCGTACGTGATAATTTTCTCTTTCTGATTTTCTGTTCGAGCAAATCAAATCTTACAAAAGGATAAGAGGGGGAAAAATAAAAAAAATAAAATAAAGAATTGGACGCATCGCGAATCGCTGCCTTCGTACGTGGTAATTTTCTCTTTCTGATTTTCTGTTCGAGAAAATCTGGACGCATCGCGAATCGCTGCCTTTGTATATGTGGTAATTTTTTCTCTTTCTGTTTTTCTGTTCGAGGAAATGAAATCTTGCAGAAGGATAAGAGGAAAAACAATAAAAAAAAATAAATAAATAAATAAACCGGTCGCACCGCGAATCTCTACCTTCGTATGATAATTTTCTCTTTCCGATTTTCTGTTCTCTCCGATTCCCCCCTCTCATTCTCTGTATGGAAGAGGATGATGATGATGATGATGATGATGATGATGATGATGATGGCGATGGCGACAATGACGAGAGGAGAATTAACAAGGCTCGACTAGCATTACCCATGCTTTACTACGGCCATGCAAATACGTCAGATCCTACAAAGGCAAGCTAGCAAACAAGAGGGGCAAACTAGCAAACAAGAGGGGCTATCACACTCTGTCTACGAGCTCTGAACCAAGTAGACACTCACCTGTAATGACACAAACGGTGAGAACAAGTGTGTGTGTGTGAAGGGGCACACTCATTTATTCTTTTTTT
This sequence comes from Macrobrachium rosenbergii, assembly GCA_039081455.1. NCBI lineage: Eukaryota > Metazoa > Arthropoda > Malacostraca > Decapoda > Palaemonidae > Macrobrachium > Macrobrachium rosenbergii. Next base: position 6,712 of record JANJGK010009525.1, read on the forward strand.
TTATTATTATTATTATTTTCTATCAAGTAGTAGATATATTCACGACACTAGCAACGGTAACAACGGTACAAAAAAAAGAACACAAGGCTAGCAGCTTTAGACTGGGATTAACATCAGTAGTGGTCAGAATAGTAGTAGTAGTAGTAGTACAGTAGTAGTAGGAGTAGCAGTAGTTATATGAGAGGAAACAGCAGCTTCAACAGCAGTAACAGCAGCAGTAACAGCAGCAGCAGCAGCAGCAGCAGGAGCAGCAGCAGCAGCAGCGACGCATATTTCTGAGCTGGAACGCGCGCACTCTCTCGCGCTCTCTCTCTCTCTCCTTCTCTTCCTCTTCCTCTTTCTCTCTCTATCCCCGTCTCTCTCCTCTCCTCTCCTCTCTCCTCTCTCCTCCCGGGATCTTGGCCTCTCTCGCCTCCTCCTCCTCCTCCTCCTCCTCCTCCTTCTTCTTCTCCTCCGGGGAGATCGGTGGGCCATTGGCATGCTGCGCCGAGTCAGAAAACTTAATTTGCCAACGTCTCCACCTCCTCTTACGGATTAACGAAATACGTGCACCTTTGACGAAATTTAACTCTAAATCCAGCGGCACCACCACCAGCAGAAGAAGAAGGCCCAGCAGCGAGAACCGTAACAGAAACCCCCTGCTTGGAAGAAGGTTGCAGCCTTACTGAAGATACTTCTAGCAATCCTATACCGGGACGGCCATTTGCCCGCGTTTACGATACCGCTGCAGCCTCTTTAAAGCTTGTGCCCCTCCGCCGTCACTGGCTAACTGCACATTAATTTATGGGAATCCCAGTGACACGGAATTTCACAAATATGGCGTGGCATCTTGCGGTGGGCCTTCCGTAGGATGTAAATCTTTCCCGCACCAATAGGTCCACGGAGGCTCTGGGACTGTATCCTTTCATAGGTTTCTTTTAAGCGTAAGCCATTGTGCACCGCCATCACCAGCTTTAACGATCGAGGGAGCCGGCTGCCGACCCATGGTCAGGTTTTGGGAGGGACCAGGGGGGCCTCGCTCCCCACAAAAGCTGGTCCCATTGGATCTCGGACTCTTAGACTGGGTCAAACTACCCATGGAGGTCATAGCGAGGAAAACAATAGCCAGCAGGCAGGAACAGTCCCCCCTTCCCCCACCCATTCTTCCCCCGCCCCCTCCACTCCCCCTTCTCTTCATCTTCGTCGTCGTCGTCGTCGTCCTCCCTTCTCCTTTCCATCTCCTGACGAAGGGACGAGGATGGCGGTGGTGGTGGTGGTGGTAGGATGGTGATGGTGGGGGTGGTGGGGGGATGGTGATGGTGGTGGTGGGGGATGGTGATGGTGGTGGTGGGGGGATGGTGGTGGTGGTGGGGGGAAGGTGGTGGTGGTGGGGGGGGGGGGATGGTGATGGTGGTGAAGGGGGGAGGGAAAAATCTTTCCAACTTCAGAGCTTACACTTCAGCTTTAGCTGAGCCAAGATGCCGTTTGATGGATTTTATGGCTGTGCATTAAGCTCCTTTCTCCTGCAGGATCCTTGTTGTCAACCTGATCACACAGACGTCGTCGATTCCTTGTACCCAATCTTCCTTTACCCCCCACCCCTCCCCCCACCTCAAACACCACCCCTCCCCTTCCTTTTAAAAGGGGAAAAAAATCTTCACCCTCCTCCTTTAACAGCGGGCCCTCCATGTAATTAACCGAAAGGCAATCTTCTCTATCATGACTTGCATACTTAAATTAACTCATTACCAGCAGATATTTTACGTATTTGTTTCGTGAATAATAATAATAATAATAATAATAATAATAATAATAATAATAATAATAATAATAATAATAATAATAATAAATTGAATGATAATTGTATGTCAAAAATTTTATTATTATTATTATTATTATTATTATTATTATTATTATTATTATTATTATTATTATTATTATTATTATTATTCATAACAGTAGCAATAATTATAAAAACATTAATAATATGGAAAACATAATTATGATTATGATGACGGTAAAGATAAAAAATTATTATAATTATTATTATTATTATTATTATTATTATTATTATTATTATTATTATTATTATTATCATTATTATTATTATTATTATTATTATTATTATTATTATTATTATTATTATTATTAAAAAATACTCATAGTAGCATGACTCTTGAAATGGAGAAACAAATCCACGGTTATATATATGTACAGATTTTTATTAAAATATATGTACATATGAATAACGGTGGATTTATTTCTCAATTATTATTATTATTATTATTATTATTATTATTATTATTATTATTATTATTATTATTATTATTATTATTATTATCAAGCCAGTTGACTTATGAGTTTTAGAATGAAGGAAGAGAAGGAGATCTAAAGAGAATTGAATAAAGGTGTGGAAGAAGTCGTAGAAAGCAAGGGCTCCGATACCTAGAACGCTCATGGGCTCGCGCAAGATAGAATGATGCAGCATATGTCGTGGCGATGATAAGTTGGTGGTGAGCATTCTGCATTGGAGTGAGTGGCCCAGTAACTGTTGATGAATATGGCAGCCTGTCTCATTACATCAAAAGCAACTGTATTAAAATTATGTTATAATAATAATAATAATAATAATAATAATAATAATAATAATAATAATAATAATAATAATAATAATAATAATAAAATTACTTATTATTATTATTATTATTATTATTATTATAACATAATTTTATCTTTCCAACTGCAAGTACTATCATTATTTATAATAATATTAATGGTATCGGTTAAAAAATTATATTTATATTTATATGTATATTTATATTTATATATTTATGTGTAAATGATTTCAACCAAATTAAAGTTATTTTTTAATTCTTGTTCTTTCGGGGAAAATAAATCATAGAGCCATTAAGCAACAACATAAAAATCAGACACGGCATAAAAACACTATTAATGGAAATGTGTATTATATGTATACATATACGAGAATTCTCAATTAAAGAAAATACGTAATGAGTATGAAAATATTTAATTCGTAAAATTATTTTTGAAAATACGACACATAAAGCAAATAAAAAATCAAAATTTAAAACTTTTGGGAAAACAGGGACAAAACATGGGAAAAATATTATATAAATAAATTTAATTCTTAAAATTATTTTTGAAAATACGGCAAACAAAGCAAATAAAAAAATCAAAATTTTAAATTTTGGGAAAAACAGGAGCAAAACGTGGGAAAATATATATATTTATATACACAAATTTAATTCTTAAAATTCTTTTTCAAAACACGGCAAATAAAGCAAATAAA
>JANJGK010009525.1:15000-20888 GCA_039081455.1 Macrobrachium rosenbergii
GTTATATTTACTGTGTATATATAATATATAATATATATATATATATATATATATATATATATATATATATATATATATATATGTATATATAGAAACCATATATATACATATATATATGCAGTATATATATATATATATATATATATATATATATATATATATATATATATATATGTATATACAGAAACATATATATATATATATATATATATATATATATATATATATATATTAAATACATACATAATTTAAAAAAATAAATATATGTACGTATATATATACGTATATATATTTATTTTGTTAAATTATATGTTTATTTATTTACTTATTCATTTATTTATTCTTTCATTTATTACAAAATAAATTACTCCTCTCAAATGCAAGATGTGCTATGAAATCCAAGGGTTAAAACAGACATCTTATTGCTGTTCGGGATTATTTAAAAAAGAACCACATATAATAATTATTACTGACTGAAAGAAGACCCTTTTTTAGAACGTGTCGAAAATTACTGTTGCATCACTGCGTTTCATCTATGGCAAATCTATTGAACTTTCATAATTAGTATGTTCTCGATGTTAGGTAGCTGTTGTATGTTAATTTCTTCGTCGTATTTTGTACCTGGACATTTCTTTATTAATAAAGGTATCTTCCAGGTACCTGTATCTTTCTCCGATAATGGAGATATGAATGTTGATCGACTTGTAGACCGAAGTAACGGCGAGAAAATATACTAATTAGGAAGACTGCAAAGGCATACTGTAAATTAAACATAGCTGATGAAGCGATAATTTGAATCACACCACATTATTATTATTATTATTATTATTATTATTATTATTATTATTATTATTATTATTATTATTATTATTATTAACTACAGCTATTATTATTATTACTAATATTATTATTATTATTATTATTATTAATATAACTACAGCTAGTATTATTACTATCATTATTATTTTTATTATTATTATTATAACTACAGCTATTATTATTATTATTATTTTTGTTATTATTATTATTATTATTATTATTATTATTATTATTATTATTATTATTATTATTATTATTATTATCAAATAAATACTTGCAACACTTTCATCTTCTAGGTCCAAAGTTAACTATATTCCTGTAAAATGTACTTACAACCCTTAATTGAAATCTCAAAATACAAATATTATTTGCTTATGATGTTGAAGACGATGTTGGCAAAGCAACTGAAATCGTAAACAAGATTGGAATTGGTCTTAATTTACCTGGGTCCCTTTTATTTTCGTATATCAGCTAAATAATAATAATAATAATAATAATAATAATAATAATAATAATAATAATAATAATAATAATATTATTAATTATTATTATTATTATTATTATTATTATTATTATTATTATTATTATTATTATTATTTAACTGATGAGAAAAAGAGTAAGACGAATAGAAAAGACTATACAAATTGTGATGAAAAAAAGACCAGCGCATGCGTGTAACTTTCCTCATCTCAGTTTCAGACATGGCCAGTACAACGGAACGGTTTTTTGGACACATAATCACTTTCCCTTCCCGAAGCTCTTGCGGGCGCGGACGGCCGGTGTACATGAAGAACGAGAGGGAGAGAGAGAGAGAGAGAGATGGGAAGATTTCGTTCAGGAGGATTTACAAGCAGGTATGTAGAGTTGTTATTATTCCTTAAGAGGCCCAGAAATATTTATAGATAACCTGGACAACCATTGTTTGGAATTTCAACTAAAGACCATTTTCAAACAGCGCTTATGTAAAGCAGAGTAACATTCATATATATATACATATATATATATACATATATACATATATAAATACATATATATAATTATTCATATACACACATACATATATAAAAGGACATATTCAGAATATGGCGTGCTACCCTATTCTCCATATGCGCTGTTTGAAAATTGCCTTTAGTTGAAATGTGTGTGTACGTATGTATGTATGTATATATGTATATATATACACATACACACAACGACAACACCAACAAAATTAATGATAACAGAACCACTCATGGAAATATTATTTATTGTATTAATGAGAATTATTATTTTTATTGTTATATTATCACCATAGGATTTGAAAAAAAAAATTCACTAGCAGAGTTTGAGGTTTATGAAAGTTAATTCTTACAAATCACAGAGAGTTATAAACGCCAAGAATGGAGATGTACATGAATAAGCTTTATACAAATGGTAGCCGTTAAGAAAGGAACCTACAAAGTGCACTTAGCAAAAAACAGTACAATTATGGTTCTCTTCGACTGAAAAGCAGACCCTTGTCTCATTAAAAAAGAAAACGGGCTTTAAAAATCACACAGGATACCTTCTTAATACATACACAAAAACTTCTTGATACCAACATCATACTTATGGTAAAAGTAACAATAGCAAACAGGTGCAATTACACAATTATAAGGTAAGGTTTGCAGGACTCTAACAATAACAGAAAAATAACAGATATAGGAAGGGTAAATTTTCCAAAACGGGTAAAGGGATATTTTCTAAGATGAAACATGTGATTGCCATTTAATTAAAAGATATCTAGCTCATATTATAACTTACTGGGTAACGTTTAATCTTGTGAGATGATTTTCCCAAACATATGTTATCTCTATACACCATTATACTGTGGCTTTTTGTCGGAGAAGGAGAAGATAAAATGTGGCAAATGAAGTTGATTATACTTATGTAAATAGAATGGAACTCTGAAGCTAAAAAAAAATTTAAATATAGCTACAGGTTTTGCGAAATCCTACACATCTACAAAGACAACTCAAAACAGAATACAAACTTGAGAGACGCAGGATTATTAAAATATATAGAGAAAAAGAGCTCCTAGCAATTGGTGATCAGATTTACCCGAGAGTATTTGGAGATGGTTCGGTCATGTGGAGAAACTGAAAGACCTAGAAAGCGTTCGATAGATGTTGCATAAGAAATATTGAAAGAAAAGGCCTTAATAACCATGAAGAGCGAATATGTGTGCAAGATAGGGCGCGCAGACGCACTAATTGCAAGTGTTCTCGACGTACTGATGATGAACATTCTGTGTAGGTGTACAATGATTCAGCAATTAAAAGTATGAATGTCGCATATATATATATAAATATATATATATATATATATATATATATATATATATATATATATATATATATATATAAAACGTCCGTTTCTTACCTTACAAAGGAAAATCGAAAATGGACTAAAGCTAAAACAAGGGACCTAAACTGAAACACAAAGAGAAAAAATAAACGAGAGAGAGAGAGAGAGAGAGAGAGAGGAGACCGGATCTTCGTGTGAGAGAGACCAACAGTTCTGTCCCATCCAAGCTATTTGCTCCACATACGCAAACCGATTAAAATATTTACCGTGCCAAATAAAACTTAGTGAAACCGGGCAGCTTCATAATTAGTGGCCAGGGAAGGGGAACCGAGAAGGGGTCACGTCGCCCTCTGGCCGTAATTGATACCGGAGAAGAAGAAGAAGAAGAAGAAGAAGAAGAAGAAGAAGAAGAAGAAGAAGAAGAAGAAGAAGAAGAAGAAGAAGAAGAAGGGAAGGTCGAACAAAGAGAATGGGAAAGAAAAAATGGGTCCTATTTGTCCAGGTCCGAGGAGAGAATGGCTTCGTCTATCGCTTTCTTTAAGACTTCTCTCCTTTTTTAAGACTTCACTCTCTTTGTGTGTCTGTTGGACTTCGAGAGAGATGTATTTCTGGGTCTCTCTCTCTCTCTCTCTCTCTCTCTCTCTCTCTCTCTCTCTCTCTCTCTCTCTCTCTCTCTCTCTCTTTGTGTCTGTTGGACTTTGAGAGAGGATGTATTTCTAAGTCTGTGTCTCCTTTCTCTCTCACAGCATTTCTCAGTAACGAAGAGAGAGAAATTCCTCCTATTTTGAACTGAATTGAACTGAATATAGAATTTAGGCCAAAGGCCAAGCACTGGGACTATGAGTTCATTCAGCGCTCAAACGAAAATTGACAGCAAGAAGGTATGAAATGTGTAACAGGAGGAAAACCTCGCAGGTGCGCTATGAATCAATTGCTAGGAGAGGGTGGAAACTAAGATGGATGAAAGAGAATATGAAAAGAGGTACAGTAAAAGGAATGAAAGGTGTTGCAGACGCTGCAAAGAACCTTAAGTAATGCCTACAGTGCACCGCATGAGTTGCACTGACGGCACTAACTCCCCCCCCACCGGGTTCCTCCTATTTTGGCGTTTGAAGCAACGGATAAAATACTCTGAAGGAGATAAAGAGATATGCCATACTCAGTCTTAACATAATTTTCAAAATCACAACTTTGAGATGGATTCTGTCTTGCAAAGTCATTTACTCTTGTAAACAAGTATTATGAATTTAAACGTTATATAACCAAGGTATAGAAGTTATAAATGTAGTGAATAATACAATACCTGTCACGCCAAGTCAGAAAAGTGTAAACAAGTATTACAAATTTTAATATTATAACTAAGGAATACAAGTTATAAACGTAGAGAATAATGCAATAACTTGCATGGGATACATTTACATACACAAGTGTGAGTTAGCGAGAACATAAACAAGTATTAGAAATTCTAAAACCATAACCAAGGAATACAAGCTATAAATGTAGTGAATAAAAAACAATAACTTAGATTGGAAAACATTTGCATAAACAAGTTGTCACTTAAAGTTTGACGATCAACATATTATTGAATATAAACTCGAGTGTGTTTGTGTCTGTGTTTTTGTTTGTGTTTATATAAACGCGAGTGTGTTTGTGCCTGTGTTTTTGTTTGTGTTTATATAAACGCAAGTTTTCGAGTTTGGGTTTTGTGTTTATATAAAAGCAAGTTTTTATGTTTGTGTTTTGTGTTCATATAAACGTAAGTTTTTGTGTTTTGTGTTTACATAAACGCAAGTGTTTATGTTTGTGTTTTGTGTTTATATAAACGCAAGTGTTTGTGTTTAGTGTTTACATAAACGCAAGTGTTTATGATTGTGTTTTGTCTTTATATAAACGCAAGTGTTTATGTTTATAAAAAGGCAAGTGTTTATGATTGTGTTTTGTCTTTATCTAAACGCAAGTGTTTGTGTTTGTGTTTATATAAACGCAAGTGTCTGTGTTTGTGTCCTCGACGACGAAAAATATATATATATAACGCGGCCTAAAATACAACGATGAAAAAGGGAAACTTTTGTCATCCGCCGGCGGGGAGTGTTAGCAGTTTATCCTGCAGCAGAAGTTTGGGGGCCTCGCCGATCTCCCCTTATGAAGCAAAGGATGAGCGGGGTCGAGGACGGCGTCCTTCATCTACTGTTAGGACGTGCTGCTTTACTGCCTTTCAAACAGGCCAATTTTTCCCCAACAAACTTCCTTAAAAGTTTCCTCTCGCGCTCTCTCTCTCTCTCTCTCTCAAAAAAAAAGGAGGGGGGGAGATGGGGGAGGGGGTTGGGGAGGTAGGGGGTGGGCCAATCTGGCAGAAAACAAGAGAGGGCTTCCAAAACGACCCCATTCCACTGAACAAATTTTCGAGCTTGGAACTATGACCATCATTCTCTTTCTCCCCCTCCCCCTCCTCCACCCCTCCCCCTCCCCCTTCCTCTCCCCCCCCACCCACCCTTCCTACGATTCCCCATCACCTCTGACCCCTGACCGAAAAGCAACTCTCTCTCTCTCTCTCTCTCTCTCTCTCTCTCTCTCTCTCCTCTTACCTATTGCTTTCCATTCTGAAATTAAGCTTCCCGTCAATCCCTCGAATGCTAAACTAGCAGGAAGTCATACTAATTTTCCCATCGTTTTAGGGGGGGAGAGAGAGAGAGAGAGAGAGAGAGAGAGAGAGAGAGAGAGAGAGAGAGAGAGAGAGAGAGAGA
>JANJGK010009526.1:7500-10000 GCA_039081455.1 Macrobrachium rosenbergii
GAAAAGGCATTTCAATGAGGTAAATGATTATCGAGGCTCTACTAAGTGAAAGGGACTTTTAAGGTGTCGATTTGATGTCTTCTAAAGATGTATCATTTGTTCTATTATGGAAGTTACCATACTTGTTCGTAAGAAAAAAAAATGTAGTGGTTTCACTTAAACCTACTACTATGGATGGTCACAAATCATGACGGATGTAGGAAGTTTCGAATAAAGTACAAAACAATGTGAAGTCTCAAAAACATTCCCTATAAAATATTACTAAAAATTTCTTCATAGAATGCTAATTAATGTGCGTAAATAAAACACGCGTGGAATAATAATAAAAAAAACACTCCAATCACCGACAGGAATCGCGGACTGAAAACAAATAAAGAAACAAACACAGAAACGTATCCGGAGACACCAAAGCAATTACACCCCAGCCCAAGTCGTCGTCTTCTTCGGTGGAAACCGGAGGTAGAAGGTTAGCATGACCTTTCAGCAAAAATGATTTGACGAGAGCTTCCCCTGGATGCGTCAATTAAACGCACCCTAACGCCTCTTGTCGCGAGAAAATGACGTTCTGACATGAATGCCTCGAAATATATCAGTGACTTGATAACTCCTGTTACATCACAAATTAAGCTGAAACATTTCTACAGCTTACTCTAAAATGCTTTTGATGCACGTAGAATGCTGGTAGCTTTATAATACTTATAAGTTAAACATTATAAAATATTTAAAGCATGGCACTTATGTATCAAGAATGAACTCAATGAAATATAAAATGAGTGCAATCATACACAAGTTATTTACATTTGCTTCTGTTGTCAAGAACTCTTGTACGGATTCTAAATATGTTTGCTTAGACACACAGGCCTAATCAGACAAGCTGCATTACATCGCACGCGGAAGAATTCATTATCAATCAGGGTTATAGTTTCAAAATAAAAGTTTAAATAAAAACCACTAAATAATCCTGGTTTAAAATGATCCTTAATGCTACAATGTTCAACTGGTTACATGTGTGGATGGGACATAAATATCAACCAGCCATAATTTCTCAAGTTTATAAATACTATTTTCCAACATTTCTTCTCAATAACATCAAACGGTAAAAATGAATAATTATCCTGCAAAATACAACTTCTAGTATACACAAAACCATTCACTGGAAACAGCAGCTAACACGGACTAAATCATAGAAATTTATAAATAACTAGAACTGCAACATTAGATAAACAAGTAAAAAATGCGCCGAAGTTTCTTCGGCGCAATCGAGTTTTCTGTACAGCCGCTACAGCTTATAATCAAGGCCACCGAAAATAGGTCTGTCTTTCGGTGGTCTCAGTATAACGCTGTATGAGCCGCGGCCCATGAAACTTTAACCACGGGCCGGTGGTGGACTATCTTATATCATTGCCAGAAGCACGATTACAGCTAACTTTAACCTTAACTACAATCAAAACTACTGAGGCTACAGGGCTGCAAGTCGGTATGTTTGATGATTGGAGGGTGGATTATCAACATAACAATTTGCAGTCCTCTAGCCTCGGTAGTTTTTAATATCTAAGGGCGGACAGAAGCCAGACAGAGATGTTAACGGCGTCTAACACATTTTATAATAATAATAATAATAATAATAATAATAATAATAATAATAATAATAATAATAATAACATAAACGGGTAAACTAACCTTCAATATTCTCACAAGCCAACACATTTTCACGTCTTACATCAGAAACTGTCTTAAACAAGAGTCGTTCTATACATCAAAATACTTAATTTCCACGAAGAATTTATGCCTCGTATAATTTATATGCCAAAAAATTTCATTTCCATATCCATAATTATCAAGCAGTAATGTATATATATATATATATATATATATATATATATATATATATATATATATATATATATATATATATATATATATATATATATATATAATCCAATAGCATGTCAAGGGCAATATCCAAAATTATCCACCTGTCGTAGTGAGAAAAAACATACATCCAGAAAAAACACATCCACAATAAATTTGATAGTCTCTCTAGACTATCAAATTACCTGATAGCAATGAAATATGCACACATGAAGCAGTGGATAATGAATATAAATATACGTTAAAACAAAGGTCCCTGGACAAGCTCATATTATTAAGCTATCAATAAATCTACTACCACGGGAGAAAAACACATAGTGTATTAATCATACAGAAGAGTGTGCCTGTGAAAAAGCAATGGCTGTCATACTCATTCTTCTGGAAAGATAAGAAAAGATGATACAGAACGTGTTTAACTTATTATTATTATTGTAAAATTGTGCACATATTCGTATGAGGTTTCCACAAGCAAACTTGCCTCTAAGTTCCGAAAAAAAATAAAAAAAACGTTTGTGAGGTATAAAATACAATACACGCGTCCTCAGTTCACAGTCCAAGAGAAGCATAGTAAGTACTGTATACATCAGACTGACTAGCCTTCCTTTCACAGTTCTATCAAGAGAGAATC
>JANJGK010009526.1:17500-20886 GCA_039081455.1 Macrobrachium rosenbergii
TATTTATAAATATATATAATAACAGCAGTAACAACAATAATAATCATAATAATACTAAACAATCACTGGAGGCAACAGGAAACGAAAGAAAGCAAAAAACAAATCAATAATAAGAAAACGCGACAGGGGATACACATAAAAATATCATTACACCTTGACAAATTAAATTACAGCCTGGCTGGTTCCAGTAACCTGGGTTCAACGTGTTTCCAATTACCTTCCATAAATTCAATCAACCGCCGAACCGGTAATTACTCTCCTTAAAGTGACTGAAATGAGAGGTTTATTCTCACAATAAAAGATCCAAGACTGCAATCAAAGTCGCAATTTTCTCCTTTTTTTGAACGTGGAATGTGATTTGCTTATTGGCTATGGTAGAAAGGTCTGGCATTCGTCATGTCAAGGCTTCACATTCCTTAACTGGAAAACATTAAACTGTATCTGTATGTAAGTATGAATGTATGTGTATTTATTTGTATGTGTATGTGTGTATATATATATATGTATGTATGTATGTATATATATGTATATTTATATATATATGTATGTATGTATGTATGTATGTATGTATGTATGTATGTAGTATGACATATATATATATATATATATATATATATATATATATATATATATTTATATATATATATATATATATATATATATATATATATATATATATATATATATATATATATATAACATAAAACATATATAATAGTAGAGTGTTATATTTTGGGTAGTATTCTTTTGGGTAGTAAGTTTGTAGAACAATGTTATTTCTCATCTTGAATCTATAATGCTTTTAATAAGAATAATTTTACAGACACACACACACACACACACACACACACACACACACACACACACACACATATATATATATATATATTATATAAATGTGTGTGCGTGTGTAATATCGTTGCACAAGACGCCACACGAAGATGATCATTCTAATCCCTCTACCTTCAGACGAACAGAAGGCCTAATATTGCAATAAAAATTCCTAACCGTCCTTAAATCGTTAAACCATGACCACAAACAGGTAACCTTACAAAAAAAATAAAAAAAGAGCTACCGTAACAGAATCTCAGAGGGTCACAAATGGATGACTCAAGGTTCCTCCCCCGAAATTACATAATCACTAATATTATTTTATTATTATTAAACAGATGTCACAATAATAATGGTAATTTATTTTCTTATTCCATGAATGGACTTCACTTTTAAATTGCTTAATCAGAACCTAGATTTTAATAAGATGTCTCAAAATATTAGGTATTATCAACCCTATTTTTTGATTACCCATTTTGAAAGCGTTATTCTTCTCCATACTGTGACCCAGAATAACTTGGACAACGTGGAATATAGCTAAGAAACTGGAAACAATAGAACCATGATGAGTGAAAATAAAAGTCTGTCATCATTTTAGCAACAGCAACATGGCTCCTCTATTAACAAAAATGGATAAAAACCCTAAAAATTAAAATAAAAAAGTTATGTTTTTGTCCAACAAAACCAGTTGACGGACTCCTTGCAAATCTTGGGTAAAATTCTTCGAATAAAGCTGTACTTGAATTGCATATTTATTATTACTATTATTATTATTATTATTATTATTATTATTATATTATTATTATTATTATTATTATTATTATATTAACAGTCCTTTCAAAAGCTAAAATTCTGGATAATTTTTCAGGAGCAAAAATACCGTTGAAATAGAGACAAGGGGTAATTCGGATTTCAGCAATTTGGAGATCCTATTCGATTTATTATTATTATTATTATTATTATTATTATTATTATTATTATTATTATTATTATTATTATTATTCCACAGAGTTTCTCTGCCCTACAATCCACAAGATTCCCCAAATGAGATAATAACGCCTCAAGGGAACTTATGTTAAAACAGGAGTCATGCCAATTAAAATGACAGGTGCGTAGAAGCCCAAAAGAAATAAGCAAGTAAGATCTTATGGTATCCATGGGGGCACCCATGCCCTACCTCCCACCCACCCCCCATCCCCCTCCCACTTTTCTGGGATCATGCCTTTCCCCAAGGCTTCCGACCTACCTACCTGCATTTATGTTTATCACCATCAACATAGCAAGAGAGTGAGCAGGTCACGATTCAGGTTAGTTCGGGATTTGAAATCGCCGAGAGAGAGAGAGAGAGAGAGAGAGAGAGAGAGAGGAGAGAGAGAGAGAGAGAGAGAGAGAGAGAGAGATAAGGAATCTGCAGAGCGTAAAAGAATACAATGGAAACTAGGTCAAATTCACTTGATAACCAATACACATCTGACAAACTTTGACAAATATAATGAGAGAGAGAGAGAGAGAGAGAGAGAGAGAGGAGAGAGAGAGAGAGAGAGAGAGAGAGAGAGAGAGAGAGAGAGAGAGAGAGAGAAGGAATCCTGCAGAGCGTAGAATACAATGGAAACTAGGTTAAATTAACTTGATAATCAATACACATCTGACAAATTTGACAATTAAATGAGAGAGAGAGAGAGAGAGAGAGAGAGAGAGAGAGAGAGAGAGAGAGAGAGAGAGAGAGAGAGAGAGAGAGATAGTGGTAATCTTGCAAAGCTTCTTATTTCTACTTTAATATGACATCGTATATTTTCATAAGAGTGAAAGAAATAATGGAAACTAGGTCAAATTCACTTTAGGATCGTTACACATCTGACAAACTACGACAAATAACAATGAAAACATCTTTCTAATCCGACTGGTTCAGGTAAGGGCATGCGTGTCAGTATAAATAACTGAAGCCCAAAAAAAAAAAAAAAAAAAAAATTTGTGTTTGTGTTCATGGATATATATTCACACACATGTAAATAAGAATACATATTCTCACACACTTCTAAATATAGGCATATATTTACGCCTATGAGGAACAAGCGAAAGCAGCACCGAAGTTGAGTGTATATAATTGTCTATAAATATATATCATATAATATATATATACATATATATATTAGGTGATAAGTTCTTTAGATAGAGAACTCCCGTGTATTCATGGTATATATATTCATATATTTATGTATATACATGTATACGCATATATTTATATATATATATATATATATATATATATATATATATATATATATATATATATATATGTATGAATATATATACCATGAATACACGGAGGTTCTCTATCTAGAAAAATTATCACCCAATATAGAACACACACACTCTCTCTCTCTCTCTCTCTCTCTCTCTCTCTCTCTCTCTCTCTCTCTCTCTCTCTCTCTCTCTCTCTCTCTCTCTCTCTCATACAGAAAAACCCCTCTCACCTTCCCTCTATAATTCCATTATCA
This sequence comes from Macrobrachium rosenbergii, assembly GCA_039081455.1. Taxonomy (NCBI): domain Eukaryota; kingdom Metazoa; phylum Arthropoda; class Malacostraca; order Decapoda; family Palaemonidae; genus Macrobrachium; species Macrobrachium rosenbergii. Next base: position 20,830 of record JANJGK010009526.1, read on the forward strand.
GCCCTTCTTACTCCTACCCCTCCCCCCGACATAAATTATGAATGAATAAACGACCAA
>JANJGK010009527.1:5000-20874 GCA_039081455.1 Macrobrachium rosenbergii
TGCTTTCCATCCAGTTTATTTTTAAAGTATGTTAAGAAAACATTGGATAAGTCCTTTCACCCTCCTGCTACCACACACAGGGCACATAAATTAACATATTATATAAGTTTTCCGTTCACGCATGACACCTCTTTCCTACCCAATCTAAAAAGGATTTTAACAAATTATTTTCCTGCAGTTGACGTGAAGCTCATATTTAAGAACTCAAGAACTATTGGCGGTATGTTTCGTCACAAAGAAAAACTGCCCACTTTAATGCAGTCCAGTGTTGTTTATTTATTTACTTGCTGTCAATGCCATTGTCAGACATACGTGGGAAACACATGCTGACTGCTTAAGGTCAGATGTGACGCACATATTGGCGTTAGTTTTCGCACTGGGTGCAAGTTGTCTAATCCCGAAACATCAAATATTAGAAACCACATAAAACTATGCAAAAGTAAAATAAACTATAATGATTTTAAGATTATACTAACTAGTCAACACGAACACCACCTCCCTATTCTTGAATTGTTAGCGATCAAGAAGCTTGTTTCCTCTTTTAACAATCATTCCTCGTCCACGCCCCTGTATATAGCTTAAACCACACCCCACCTTATGTTTATTGTTTTTCATACAGCAACTGAACTTCAAGGAACAAGGTCTGTTAGTTAACGAAACCTATTCAGCGACTCCAGTGGACGTTAACCATTGAGCCATCAAGAATAGGTTTTCGTGTCACGGGTTCGTGTCCCGACGATTCCAATTCATTTGTCACTTATATAAATTCCCCTTCGGCGACAATTCTCCAACGGAGATATCCCGAGGTAGCGTGAATTCGATATTAGGCGACATTTGTAGCTTCATGATTGTATATAAATCACGGTGTGATAAATATTTCATATATATATATATACATATATATATATATATATATATATATATATATATATATATATATATATACATACATACACACACACACACACACACATATATATATGTATATATATATATATATATATATATATATATATATATATATATATATATATATATATATATATATATATATATATATATATATATATATATATATATATATATATATAATATATATATATATATATATATATATATATATATATATATATATATATATATATATATATATATATATATATATATATAGAGGGAGTCCATAAAGTCTCTTAACAATTCGAAAGATCTATGACAAAAGCAATTGATGAGATATCTTAATCAGATTTGTTCTATGTACTCAGCAGTTATCAAAGTTGTTAATCTCTTTGCACTTGCACTCACCATACTCTAAACATTCACTAAGCACTCGCCTTACACTAAACATTCACTAAGCACACTCGCCATACGCTAAACATTCACTAAGCACACTCGGCATACACTAAACATTCACTAAGCACACTCACCATACACTAAAGATTCACTAAGCACACTCACCAAATACTAAACATTCACTAAGCACACTCACCACACACTAAACATTCACTAAGCACACTCGCCATACACTAAACATTCACCAAGCACTCGCTATACACTAAACATTCACTAAGCACTCGCCATACACTAAACATTCACTAAGCGCTCGCCTTACACTAAACATTCATTAAGCACACTCGCCATACACTAAACATTCACTAAGCATTCGCCTTACACTAAACATTCACTAAGCACTCGCCTTACACTAAACATTCACTAAGCACACTTTCCATACACTAAACATTCACTAAGCGCTCGCCTTACACTAAACATTCACTAAGCACTCGCCTTACACTAAACATTCACTAAGCACATTTGCCATACACTAAACATTCACTAAGCACTCGCCTTACACTAAACATTCACTAAGCACACTCGCCATACACTAAACATTCACTAAGGGCTCGCCTTACACTAAACATTCACTAAGCACACTCGCCATACGCTAAACATTCACTAAGCACACGCCATACATTAAACATTCTCTAAGTACTCGCCTTACACTAAACATTCACTAAGCACAATCGCCATACGCTAAACATTCACTAAGCACTTGCCTTACACTAAACATTCACTAAGCACACTCGCCATTCACTAAACATTCACTAAGCACTCGCCATACACTAAACATTCACTAAGCACTTGCCTTACACTAAACATTCACTAAGCACTCGCCTTACACTAAACATTCACTAAGCACACTCGCCATACACTAAACATTCACTAAGCACTCGCCATACACTAAACCTTCACTAAGCACTCGCCATACACTAAACATTCACTAAGCACACTCACCATACACTAAACATTCACTAAGCACACTTGCCATACACTAAACATTTACTAAGCACTTGCCATACACTAAACATTCACTAAGCACTCGCCTTACACTAAACATTCACTAAGCACACTCACCATACACTAAACATTCACTAAGCCCTCGCCTTACACTAAACATTCACTGAGCACACTCACCATACACTAAACATTCACTAAGCACTCGCCATACACTAAACATTCACTAAGCACTTGCCTTACACTAAACATTCACTAAGCACACTCGCCATACACTAAACACTTACTAAGCACACTCGCCATACACTAAACATTCACTAAGCACTCGCCTTACACTAAACATTCACTAAGCACTCGCCATACACTAAACATTCACTAATCACTCGCCTTACACTAAACATTCACTAAGCACACTCGCCATACACTAAACATTCATTAAGCACTCGCCTTACACTAAACATTCAATAAGCACACTCACCAGACACTAAACATTCACTAAGCACACTCGCCATACACTAAACATTCACTAAGCACTCGCCATACACTAAACATTCACTAAGCACACTCACCATACACTAAACATTCACTAAGCACACTCACCATACACTAAACATTCACTGAGCAAACTCACCAAACACTAAACATTCATTAAGCACTCGCCATACACTAAACATTCACTAAGCACTCGCCATACACTAAACATTCATTAAGCACACTCACCATACACTAAACATTCACTAAGCACACTCGGCATACACTAAACATTCACCAAGCACTCGCTATACACTAAACATTCACTAAGCACACTCGCCATACACTAAACATTCACTAAGCGCTCGCCTTACACTAAACATTCACTAAGCACTCGCCATACACTAAACATTCACTAAGCAATCGCCATACACTAAACATTCACTAAGCACTTGCCTTACACTAAACATTCACTAAGCACACTCACCATGCACTAAACATTCACTAAGCACACTCGCCATACACTAAACATTCACTAAGCGCTCGCCTTACACTAAACATTCACCAAGCACACTCACCATACACTAAACATTCACTAAGCACACTCGCCATACACTAAACATTCACTAAGCACTCGCCATACACTAAACATTCACTAAACACACTGACCATACACTAAACATTCACTAAGCACACTCACCATACACTAAACATTCACTAAGCAAACTCACCAAACACTAAACATTCGCTAAGCACACTCACCATACACTAAACATTCACTAAGCACACTCAGCATACACTAAACATTCACCAAGCACTTGCTATACACTAAACATTCACTAAGCACACTTGCCATACACTAAACATTCACTAAGCGCTCGCCTTACACTAAACATTCACTAAGCACACTTACCATACACTAAACATTCACTAAGCACTCGCCTTACACTAAACATTCACTAAGCACACTCACCGTACACTAAACATTCACTAAGCACACTCACCATACACTAAATATTCACTAAGCACTCACTATACACTAAACATTCACTAAGCGCTTGCCTTACACTAAACATTCACTAAGCACACTTACCATACACTAAACATTCACTAAGCACTCGCCTTACACTAAACATTCACTAAGCACACTCACCGTACACTAAACATTCACTAAGCACACTCACCATACACTAAATATTCACTAAGCACTCACTATACACTAAACATTCACTAAGCACACTCGCCATACAATAGACACTCACTAAGCACTCGCCTTACACTAAACATTCACTAAGCACACTCGCCATACACTAAACATTCACTAAGGACACTCGCTATACACTAAACATTCACTAAGCACTCACCTTACACTAAACATTCACTAAGCACACTCGCCATACACTAAAATTCACTAAGCACACTTGCCATACACTAAATATTCACTAAGCACTCGCCATACACTAAAAATTCACTAAACACATTTGCCATACACTAAATATTCACTAAGCACTCGCCATACACTGAACATTCACTAAGCACTCGCCATACACTAAACATTCACTAAGTACTTGCCATACACTAAACATTCACTACGCACTCACTACACACTAAACACAAACTAAATTTTCACTAAGCACTCACCATGCACTAAACATTCACTAAACACTCACTATACACTAAACATTCAGTAAGTACTAACTATACATTAAACACAATCTGAACATTCACTAAGTACTCACTATACACTAAACATTCACTAAGCACTCACTATACATTAAACACAAAGTAAACATTCACTAAGCACTCACTATACACTAAACATTCACTAAGTACTCACTATACACTTAACACAAACTAAACATTCACTAAGCTCTCACTATACACTAAACATTCACTAAGCACTCACTATACACTAAACATTCACTAAGTACTCAGTATAAATTAAACACACACTAAATATTCACTAAGTACTCAGTATATACTAAAAATTCACTAAGCACTCACTGTACACTAAACACAAAGTAAACATTCACTACGCACTCAATATACACTAAACATTCACTTAACACAAACTAAATATTCACTAAGCTCTCACTATACTCTATACACTAAACATTCACTAAGCACTCACTATACACTAAACATTCACTAAATACTCACTGTACATTAAACACAAACTAAACATTCACTAAGCACTCTACATACATTAAACATTCACTAAGTACTCACTGTACACCAAACACAAACTAGACCTTTACTAAGCAATCACTATACACTGAACATTCACTAAGTACTCACTATACACTAAACACAAACTAAACATTTACTAAGCACTCACTATACACTAAACATTCACTATGTACACTATACACTATACACCAAACACAAACTAAACATTTACTAAGCATTCACTATACAGTAAACATTCACTAAGTATTCGCTATACACCAAACACAAACTATAATTGCACTAAGCACTCCCTATACACTAAACATTAACTAAGCACTCACTATACACTAAAAATTCACTAAGTGCTCACTATACACCAAACACAAACTAAACATTTACTAAGCAATCACTATACAATAAACATTCACTAAGTACTCACTATACACTAAACACAAACTAAACATTCACTAAGCACTCACCATACACTAACAATTCACCAATCACTCACTATACACTAAACATTCAGTAAGTAGTCACTATACATTAAACACAAACTAAACATTCACTAAGCACTCGCCATACACTAAATATTCATTAAGTACTCGCTATACACCATACACATACTAAACATTTACTAAGCATTCTCTATACACTAAACATTCACTAAGTACTCACTATACACTAAACACAAACTAAACATTCACTAAGCACTCACCATACACTAAAAATTCACCAATCACTCACTATACACTAAACATTCAGTAAATAGTCCCTATACATTAAACACAAACTAAACATTCACTAAACACTCGCCATACACTAAATATTCACTAAGTACTCACTATACACCAAACACATACTAAACATTTACTAAGCATTCTCTATACACTAAACATTCACTAAGTACTCACTATACACCATACACAAACTAAACATTTACTAAGCACTCGCCATACACTGAATACTTACACACTAAACATTCATTAAATACTAATATTCACAAAACATTCACTAAGCCCTAAAACACTCACTAAGCATTAACTGAATACTTACACACTAAACATTCACTAAACCCTAAAGACTCAATAAACATTCACTGAATACTTACACACTAAACATTCACTAACATTCACAAAACATTCACTAAACCCTAAACACTCACTAAACATTCACTGCATACTTACACACTAAACATTCAGTAAACAGTAACATTCACAAGGCAATCACTAAACACTCACTAAACATTCACTGAATACTTACGCACTAAACATTCGCTAACATTTACTAAACCCTAAAGACTCACTAAACATTCACTGAATACTTACACACTAAAGATTCACTAACATTCACTAAACATTCACTAAACCCTAAGCACTCACTGAACATTCACTGAATACTTACGCAATAAACATCCACTAACATTCACAAAACATTCACTAAACCCTAAACTAAACATACACTAAACACTTACTCATAAACATTCACTCAACACTTACTCACTAAACCCTAAACCTTCGCTAAACACTTACTCATTAAACAGTAACGATAAAAAAAGATTCACAACCACACTGAGCCCCTCTTCAATTTGTGGGTTACCAGACCTTCCAAGATGGCCACCACAAGGCTCTGCAGTGTCGCCCTGGTGAAAGACCACTGAACTCTGTACTAAACTCGGTTTTTTTTTACCGAGGCACATTTGCAACGAATCGCAGGGGTGTCCTTTTAGCTCGGAAAAGTTTCCTGCTAGCTGATTGGTTGCAAATATTTTGTCAGAATAGCATCATTGCTTTCAAATAATTACCAAGTAATGTGAATCGAAACTTATTTACTAACCTAAATTTCTCCCTCAGATATGTGTTTTGTCAATAAATAATGTTAACGAACAAAGAGATTATAAAGGATTGTGATGGTAAGTCTAAATTTAATAACAACACCTGCCGAAGTCAATGACAGGAGCTTGTTTTCGGATGCACGCTGCATAATTTTTTTACTTTTCACATATTTTAACACCAATCGGGATAAATTACACTAAGCATAAGAAAAACATGTTATTATAAACTTTCTTTGAATACCAGAGTCTACTGAAAACATGGAATTAATAAAACTCGCTATTATCGGAAACTTCCAGGGAGGTAAAAGGAACAGCCTGCGGCGGCCTGGTGGGAAAAACTATCACAGGTGATTGTCATTGCAGCATTTTCCTGATTTATGTCATTGCAGCTTTTTCCTGATTTATGTAAATGTTGAAATCAGTGTTACGTTACTTAGATTACTTTAATGGCTATATCTGCAATGAAAAAGTTTCTGTGCTTCTTTTTGTAGGTGCACGCTAATAAAAATATATTTCGCAGACATTAACAACTTACTCTTTCATGTAAGTTACAGCAGACAATGCGAGATAAGAAAACTTTTTTTCTTATTTTGAGTTATGTTCAGGACACATATAAGGTTAACACGAGTTTCTGCGGATATTTTGAGAAGTAAAAGAATATGTGACTGAGTAGAATATGTACTATACACATATACATTTTAAGGATTAGCTGGCTATATGCGTCTACTGTCAAATACCGAGGCGGGGATGGAAGGGAGGGGGAGGGGTATCGCGTTGTAACTCGGTGAAATTATGAATTCGTTTAATTATGATTTTTATGCAATTTATGGAACACTACAGTATCCTCAAACCGAAAATGGTCCTATTAATAGAATCTATACCTTTACGACAAAATTAGCAAATCCTTTCTATACGGACTTACATCATAGGCCTACATACACCTAGCTTAACTTATATCAAGCATCAGTTACTGTTTACTGTTACTCCTTACCTTAAAGAGTTAAGCAAATTTTATTGCAATTGTCAAAAAATGGTGTAAGAGACATAGATATAGGCTAGCCTAGTTTGAAATCTGTGCAAGAAATAAAGCCATAATAAGGGAAGTACAGTCGGCCAAATTAAAATTGGCAGTTTCATAATTTTTCGATCACCTGCCTGACGCACGATTCATGCCTGATTAATATATTTATCTGTTCGAAGATGGAATAAATCTTATGTAATGGCATTAAAATCAGTCACTGTAATCTTTAGAACATCATGTTATAGTATTACATAAAACTATTTTCCATATAACAAAATTCACGTGAACGAAACGAAGTGATAAAAAACGTCGAATCACAACCACTGCCATAATACAGTGTTGCCACACTTCCACAGCACTGACTTCCGTGGTTGCCTAAATTTTAAAGTCATTTAACTCATAGCTTTCCTTCACAGTCCAAAGATCATTTCCTTTAACTTCCCGTAAGTTGATCACAGTAATTTTTTACATTTACTAAAACAATTTTAAATAGATGTAAGCTACCATAATTAGATGGAACCCTAAAACTGCTGTCACTCTGATGTCTGCTTTCGACGTGTCAATCAAGACATTTCTGGCTCGATCAACTTCTGCTGCTTCATGATTCGGCGCAAACAAGCATTCGTTGATGGCTTTTTATTCAGTCATTTTTATATAAAAAGATATATAAATATGCAAATGGCCGAGAATATAGGACACACACATATGAATCATAACATATAAGAATCTAATATATCTGACTACAATAAACCCCTAAAAAGAGTATGAACATTTTTTTCCACACTTGGTGTCGCAGACCGTAAAATGAAGTCCCCACTTCTGCATCAAAACTTCCACCGCAGACCACATTTGCACATTTCGGCAACAATAGGAGACAGCTATCATTAGCAGTATCACATAAACATAGTCCTTATATTATCATTTCAGTATAAAGTTGATGGTAGTTGAACTCACAAAATGCTATTAAAGATCAAAAAAAATTATAACAGCGTGAAAAATAGGTCTAGAAGTGGAACTCCTCGAAGCCCCAGAAAAGAGCTAGACAATATGATTGTTGCAGCTGTCAAAGAACAGCCCCAGATGGCAGCAGTTGCTGTGAAACAGCAGCTTGGACTGCAAATACTTGTGCAGACTGTGCGGAGTGGGTTGCATGGGGCAGGAATGCATCACAGGATTCCGGTATGGAAACCGTTGCTAACGCAACAGCACGAAGAAAGGATGGGACCTGTTTATTCCTATTATAAACTGATGATATGTAGTATATATACTTGAATGCATTACGTTATATATAAAAAAAAACAAATGGCAATTCGACTATAAAGTGAAAATAATACATAGCTGCAAAATGAAAAAAACTTTTATTTGGTCTTTATTACTGTATATATACTGTATGTCCTAGACCTAAAGCTGAGAAATGACCAATAACTATTATGTATTTGAATGTTCACACAGGAATTATCTATTTAATGGGGATTATACTGCACATTTATTTTCATATAGTTGTCTTGATATATAATTTTTATTCATACTTATAGGCCATTAGGAAACATTATAGTTTTCATATATAGATTATAATTCATAAGATAGGTCTATGTTATAACATATAAAAATGGAAGAAAATATGTCTGTAAAGTTGTGGGCCTACTGTTCTCTCTCTCTCTCTCTCTCTCTCTCTCTCTCTCTCTCTCTCTCTCTCTCTCTCTCTCTCTTTTTTTTTTTTTTTGCATGACTAACTACTCTCTATTGAATTGTTTGTCACTTGAAATAATCTTTTCTATCGACAGATATGCTGAAAATAACATCGCGCCTTCAAGGCGTAGTGGTAGAATATCAGCTGGGTATTAGGGATGGATTGCTGCTGCCAGTGGACCGGGAGGGCTAATTGCCATCGATGACCGTTTCTGAACACCAATCAGTGTATCGAAATTTTACGGGACATTTTAGTACCCTCATTTCGAAAACTATTATTGCCGTATCCCATGCCAGTATATATCGCCATAGACAATTCTGCGGTCCACAATGCAGAGGTTGTAAAACAATGGTTCCAGCAGAATCCAGGCGTGGTTCGAATTGACTGGCCTGCCAAGTCTGCAGAGCTGAACCCAATAGAAAACTTATGGGCCTATATGACCCACAATGGGGTGTTAATTGTACTTACACTAAAGAGAACCTTATAAAGCATGCAATAGATATTTGGGAAAACTTAGGGCCAAAGAGGGGAGCAGCAAACACTTGTGAAGTCCTCGTTGCATCAATGCCAAATAGGATAAGATACGTGTCAGATGCACGAGGATTATATACAAAGTTTTAATGAGTTATGCTATAGCCTTTTCATATAATGTGACCAATTTTATCATTTTATTCTCCTTAATTTAACAGTGTTATTTTGTATTTGACTTCATTTCGGCTCATTTACTTCTTTAACATTTTCTTATTCATGTGAATCTATACATACAGTACTTATAGGCCTATGTTAGTACTGAATTCCTACTTAATTCATCTCTCTCTCTCACACACATATATGCATATATATATATATATATATATATATATATATATATATATATATATATATATATATATATATATATATATATATCACCTGCTAATATGGATACGTTTATTTTCATCTGTTTGTTAGCTTTACTCCTTATCTGACTGCATTACAACTTCATGGATATCTACCTTTTTCTTATGTGTGTGTGTGTATATATATATATATATATATATATATATATATATATATATATATATATATATATATATATCTTGTGTGTATATATATACTGTATATTATATATATATATATATATATATATATATATATATATATATATATATATATATATATATATATAATTTAGTTTTTATTGTAAATATCGGAAATAGACCTAAATGAGAAAGTTACCTTTCATATTTCATAACCTTTCAGCTATGTATAGCATGCTCACGGCAGTAGGTCTAGGCATACGTGTGAAACTGATTCTAATTAATTTCTGTTTAGGAGATATGAATATCTACATCAAGATTAACCCAAGAATGATTTCATGAAAGTAATTCTTTTGTCCTAATGTATTCTTCAGCTTTGACTCCCACAGCTTTCCACCGTGTGCGGATGAAACAGGATGACGTGCAAGGAATTAGATTGAAAAAAGACTAAATTGTTTTCGTCTGATTTCTTATATTGCTTTTTGACATGAGATAGCTAGGTCTGAGTAAATTATGTTAAGCAGTAATGAAAAGGATAAGAACAAAGGAGAACTTGGTCAATAAAAAGGAATAACGGGAATAATCAAATAAAGCAGATTAATATAATTTAGATATTGTCGATTTAAACATTCACAAGACGCATCCGATAGAGATACTGCTGAAAATAGACCTACTGTAGGTAATCAGGTGTCAGAGTCAGAAGTCAAATTTAGGCCAACTAAATGTGCCATGCCAATTATTTTATTGATCAAAGGACAAAATTAGTTGAATTACACTTTGCTATTAAAGAATGTTGACAGGCTTCATTAATATTTATCGGCTGTAGGTAACAAACGACGACACGGCAGTACTGTACGATATGTTGGGTCATCGTCAAGACTCGAGCAGAAGCAAAGCCAAATTCCAATTACTTCTGAGGCTGTCACGATTGAAAAGCAAATAATCTGGCACCTGCATATGGCAATATTTCCATAACGAACGACGAATAAAGAAACTGCGCCAATTTTTCTTTGGCCGACTGTACATTATTATTATGTAAAAGAAAAAAAGAGCGTCTTCATATTTATCATCATATTTATCATAATGATATAACAAAAGGCTTCAGCACAAAAGCCTATAAAAGATGATATGTATCTGAAAAGCTTTCTTGCCCATCAACATTTGCTGGCATGTGGATACCATATGAATAACTAGGCCTACTTATCTAGGTAATTTTATCTAAATTTTATCTAATGCCACAGGCTGTTCCTTTTACCTCCCCGGAAGTTTTCACTAATAGCAAGTTTTATTAATTCCATGTTTTTAGTAGACTCTGGTATTAAAAGAAAGTTTATAATAACATGTTTTTCTTATGCTTAGTGTAGTTTATCCCGATTGGTGTTAAAATATGTGAAAAGTAAAAAAATTATGCAGCGTGCATCCGAAAGCAAGCTCCTGTCGTTGACTTCGGCGTGTGTTGTTATTAAATTTAGACTTACCATCACAATCCTTTATAAACTCTTTGTTCGTTAACATTATTTATTGACAAAACATATATCTGTGGGAGAAAATTAGGTTAGTAAATAAGTTTCGACTCACATTACTTGGTAATTATTTGAAAACAATGTTGCTATTCGGACAAAATATTTGCAACCAATCAGCTAGCAGGAAACTTTTCCGAGCTAAAAGGGCACCCCTGCGATTCGGTGCAAATGTGCCTCGGTAAAAAAAACCGAGTATAGTACATAGTTCGGTGGTCTCCCACCAGGGCGGAGCTGCAGAGCCTTGTGGCAGCCATCTTGGAAGGTCTGGTAACACGCAAATTGAAGAGGGGCTCAGTACGGTTGTGAACTTTTTTTCTCGTTACTGTTTAATGAGTAAGTGTTTAGCGAAGGTTTAGGGTTTAGTGAGTAAGTGTTGAGTGAATGTTTATGAGTAAGTGTTTAGTGTATGTTCAGTTTAGGGTTTACTGAATGTTTTGTGAATGTTAGTGAATGTTTATTATGTAAGAATTCAGTGAATGTTTAGTGAGTCTTGAGGGTTTAGTGAATGCTTGGTGAATGTTTAGTGTGTAAGTATTCGATGAATGTTTAGTGATCTTTAGGGTTTAATGAATGTTTTGTGAATGTTAGTGAATGTTTAGTTCATAAATATTCAGTGAATGTTTAGTGAGTCTTTAGGGTTTAGTGAATGTTAGTGAATGTATAGTGTATAAGTATTCCATGAATGTTTAGTGAGTGTTTAGTGAATGTTTTGTGAATTTTAGTGTTTAATGAATGTTTAGTGTGCAAGTATTCCATGAATGTTTAGTGAGTGTTTAGTGATTGTCTTGTGAATGTTAGTGTTTAACAAATGTTTATTGTGTAAGTATTCAGCGAATGTTTAGTGAGTGTTTAGGGTTTATTGAATGTTTTGTGAATGTTAGTGTTTAATGAATGCTTAGTGTGTAAGTATTCCGTGAATGTTTATTGAGTGTTTAGTGATTGTCTTGTGAATGTTAGTATTTACTGGATGTTTAGTGTGTAATTAGTCAGTGAATGTTTAGTGAGTCTTTAGGGTTTAGTGAATGTTTTGTGAATGTTAGTGACTGATAAATGTTTAATGTGTAAGTATTCAGTGAATGTTTAGTGAGTGTTTAGGACTTTGTGAATGTTTTGTTAATGTTAGTGTTTAATGAATGTTTAGCATGTAAGTATTCAGTGAATGTTTAGTGAGTGTTTAGGACTTTGTGAATGTTTTGTTAATGTTAGTGTTTAATGAATGTTTAGTGTGTAAGTATTCAGTGAATGTTTAGTGAGTGTTTAAGGTTTAGTGAATGTTTGGTGAATGTTAGTGTTTAATGAATGTTTAGCGAGTAAGTATTCAGTGAATGTTTAGTGAGTGTTTAGGGCTTAGTGAATGTTTGGTGAATGTTAGTGTCTAATGAATGTTTAGTGTGTAAGTATTCAGTGAATGGTTAGTGAGTGTTTAGGGTTTAGTGAATTTTTGGTGAATGTTAGTGTTTAATGAATGTTTAGTGCGTAAGTATTCAGTGAATGTTTAGGGTTTAGTGAATATTTTGTGAATGTTAGTGTTTAATGAATGTTTAGCGAGTAAGTATTCAGTGAATGTGTAGTGAGTGTTTAGGGTTTAGTGAATGTTTGGTGAATGTTAGTGTTTAATGAATGTTTAGCATGTAAGTATTCAGTGAATGTTTTAGTGAGTGGTTAGGGCTTAGTGAATGTTAGTGTTTAATGAATGTTTAGCATGTAAGTATTCAGTGAATGTTTGGTGAGTGTTTAGGGTTTAGTGAATGTTTGGTGAATGTTAGTGTTTAATGAATGCTTAGTGTGTAAGTATTCAGTGAATATTTAGTGAGTGTTTAGTGAATGTCTTGTGAATGTCATTGTTTAGTGAATGTTTAGTATGCGAGTATTTAGTGAGTGTTTTATGTGTGATTAGTGAATGTTCATTGACTTTCTAGTGTTTCATGAGTGTTTAGGTTTTTGTGTGTGTTTAGTGTATAGTGAGTGCTTAGTGAATGTTTAGTTTGTGTTTAGTGTATAGTGAGTAGTTAGTGAATGTTTAGTGTATAGTGAGTGCTTAGTGAATGTTTAGTTTGTGTTGGTGTATAGTGAGTACTTAGTGAATGTTTAGTGTATAGTGAGTGCTTAGTGAATGTTTAGTTTATGTTTAGTGTATAGTGAGTAGTTAGTGAATGTTTAGTGTATAGTGAGTGCTTAGTGAATGTTTAGTTTGTGTTGGTGTATAGTGAGTACTTAGTGAATGTTTAGTGTATAGTGAGTGCTTAGTGAATGTTTAGTTTGTGTTTAGTGTATAGTGAGTAGTTAGTGAATGTTTAGTGTGTAGTGAGTGCTTAGTGAATGTTTAGTTTGTGTTGGTGTATAGTGAGTACTTAGTGAATGTTTAGTGTATAGTGAGTGCTTAGTGAATGTTTAGTTTGTGTTTAGTGTACAGTGAGTAATTAGTGAATGTTTATTGTATAGTAGATGCTTAGTGAATGTGTAATGAGTGTTTAGTGTACAGTGAGTACTTAGTGAATGTTTAGTGTATAGTGAGTGCTTAGCGAATGCTTAGTGAGTGTTTAGTGTTTAATGAATGTTTAGGATTAAGTGAATGTTTACTGTTTGGTGTACAGTGAGTATTTAGTGAGTGTTTATTGTTTTATGAGTGTTTAGTGAGCATTTAATGTATAGTGAGTGCCTAGTGAGTGTTGAGTATTCAGTGAGTGTTTAGTGTTATTGAGTTTGAGAGTATAGTAAGTGTGAGTGTTTAGTGAGTATGAGTCTGTAGTTAGTGTATGTGTTTAGTGAGTGTAAGTGTTGTGAATGTTAGTGTTTAGTGATTGTAGAATATTCTTTGGTTAGTGTTTAGTGACTGTATGCAAGGAAAGTCCTGTAAGTTACAGGAACCATTTATGCCAGACACTGCTTAGATCCAAGGGCAGATTCTTAGGCCTTGACCACAATGGCTGGAGTGCTTAGGCCAACCTCTTTTTGCAAGGTAATTTTTCCATGTAAAATTGGGTCAAGTAATAATAACAATAATAATAATGATAATAACAATGGTAAAAATAATAATATTTTTATAGAAATAATAATAAGATAATAATAAAATAGTAAAAAAGATAAAAATAATAATAGCAATAAAGTATGGTAATAATATGAGCTCGACCGAAACATTTCAATATGGCCGGCCGAGGTCACTGCTCAGCAGGGAGGTCATTGCCGCTCCTCCATGTTGTTGACGCTCTATCTATCTATCTATCTATCTATCTATCTATCTATCTATCTATGCTGTAAACCCCCCCGTTCCTCCACCACAAATCCTGCCCACCCCCCGCCACCACCCGCCCGTTATTGGCCCATACTTCCGTTTTCCAACAATCACAGGCCTCCAAAGCCCTTAGCCCCCGCCCAGCCGCCATGCCCTGTAGGAATGACTCCAAACCTAGATAACAGGGTAGGTTTCAAACCCTTACCCCTTCCCCTTCCCCTTCCCTCATCCACCTTACCCCTTCCCTTTGTGGCTAATATGGTAACCACTTGACTGGGTCTAGACAAAATTTGGCATGTGGCATTATTTGACCAAACTTAGATAATAGGGTAGGTTTCAGTCCCATACCCTTCCCCTTCCCCTTCCCCTACCCCTCCCCATCCACCTTTCCCCTTCCCCTTGTGACTAATATGGTAACCACTTGACCAATCTAGACAAAATTTGGCATGTGGCATCATTTGACCCAACTTAGATATTAGGGTAGGGTTCAGACCCATACCCACTTCCCCTTCCCCTTCCCCCACCCACCTTTCCCCTTCCCCTTGTGACTAATATGGTAACTGCTTGACCAATCTAGACAAAATTTGGCTTGAGGTTTCATTTGACCCAACTTAGATAATAGGGTAGGG
>JANJGK010009528.1:0-20869 GCA_039081455.1 Macrobrachium rosenbergii
CTACTTCAAGACAACCTGAAGAAATTCAATACCATAGCCATGTTACTGCTCGAGATGAGATCGTTAATGAGAAAGTCAGGGGTGACAGAGAACTTGAGTGAAATATCCCCTTCATTCGAAACTTAACGAGACTTACTTTTATCTTTTGCCAGGAAGATTTTAATTATTAACAACTGTCGTCATTCCTTCAGTTTTATGAAGAAAGACATCATATGTAAGAAAATTATTATAGTAACAACTAACATCAAGAAAAGGAAAGCATTTAAGATAAAAAAAAAAATAAGTGGGAGAAGAAATAATAGGTAATGTGTAAAAAGAAAATACGTCTTGAAATGAGATTCATTAAATGTAAGAAAAAACTTCCAAACAACAACAAGGAACAAACACAAGTTAAGAGTGAAAGCACAGAGTTCGGTTAGGCAATAGCAAATAACTGCAAAAGATAGGCAAGGGGAGGGGAGGGGAGGGGATTTCCCTACAAAAACTTTTATTTGTGGTCTTTTGATGGTAACGTAGGCGTAAGTTTATATTTAAGAGAGAGAGAGGGCGCTACTTCTCTACCTTCATAATTGTTTCCACAGACTGCATAACAACAGCTTTCTGACAGTGAAAGTCAATGGGTAAAGTTAATAGGAAATTTACCTAGTAATCTGAACACAATGGAAGGTCGTTTGCTCATTTACAAAATATATAGTTGCTAAAAAGGAACTCTTTTGTGATAGGCAATGCATCTAGAAATAGCAGAGCAGTTGTGTTCTACTGTACTTACATTGCGAATTTTACAGAGGGAACCCGTTAATTCATTACGTAGGAGTGAAGATTTACGTCAAAGTTTCCATGAAAGAGGCATAAAAATTCGCCCTTATATCTACATCTGCCAAATGCTGCTTCGTTGCATTTCTCATAAAATGATATTGGACAGAATGGTCAGCTTCGTGTTCTCGCTTCACTTCTTGTTTGGCGTTTTTCTTATGCTTTCATTAAAAAAAAATTAAGTAACTTGTTGATCCTGCAAATTCCTACAATCATACTTTAACTAGTTATTAGCTTCCTGTCTCCAAAGACTATCAAGTTATGAACCTGTTTTCCAAATGGACTTTGAGTGAGCTAAACAAAAGGATGAATCTTCTAAAAAAACAATAACCTTACAAAATATTCACACTTTTTATGGGACTTTTTTTTTATCCTCTCTATACTTATTTTTGCTTTTACTCGTTCACTAGAAAGTTGGTATTGTTCCTGTTTACGTAGAGAGAGAGAGAGAGAGAGAGAGAGAGAGAGAGAGAGAGAGAGAGAGAGAGAGAGAGAGAGAGAGAGAGAGAGATTGTAACGGGGTGTTTATTTACTACAATTTTAAACATTCAAGAAATAAACAATTAACAAACGGGTAAAAATGAAACGTATGAATGATTATTAAATAAAAAAAAATGCACACTATACATCTTATTCACCTCTATATGGCCATCCGGTGTAAAATTGCAAAATTCAAAACAAAGTGAAAAATGCAAAACAAAATCACCAGTATCGTTAAGGTCCTCAGCACCGACAAGCAAACTTTGGTCAGGATCTGCATGATACCAAATCCTGAATAAAGTTAGTCAGGATCTAAAGGGAAAATCCGAAAAGAGTAAATATAAATCCAGCTGATTTAGTTACATTGTAATAACGTTGGTTTTGATTATCATTCACATCTTTAACGTCAAACAATTGTTTCGTTTAATGTTTTTGGTATGAATAATAAGTTTACCTTAGTTTTACCAGACCACTGAGCTGATTAACAGCTCTCCTAGGGCTGGCCCGAAGGATTAGACTTATTTTACGTGGCTAAGAACCAACGGGACCTACAGCTTATTGTGGAATCCGAAGCACATTATAGCGAGAAATGAATTTCTATCACCAGAAATAAATTCCTCTAACTCTTCATCAGCCGGCCGGAGACTCGAACTCAGGCCTAGCGAATACTAGTCCACAGCTCTACCGACTCTCCCAACGAAGAGCTGTATCTTATTGTTATGATCGTTATCATAATTTCTCTCGTTTAACACCATTCCATTCCATTTTGTTCCAAAAAAGGCTGCCTCGTCCTCTTTCAAAGGAGATCTGGACTTTATTTGGGAGGGGTTTACAGTTTCATCTTTGTGCGTTCATCTGTGAATGTGAATGAGAAAGCAGTATATCTAGAGAATGAGAACAGTGAGTGAGATGTAAGTAAGAAGATGCATTCCTCAGGTAGCTCTCTAGAGATGACTGTTTTCTGAGAAAAGGTGGTAAGGGTTGACGACGTGTCGACTTGGAAACGGCTCACCCATCATGAAAGGCATCTAAATTCGGCGGTTTAAATGCTTTTTACCTGTTCATACTTCTGTTATTTTTTCCATGTGTATTGTTCATGAATGATAGATTCGTGGCGTTATTAATGGTATGAATTCACTGAGTTATTTCTGGGTGGCTGTGGAGGAGGCTCGCTCTCGACCGAATTTGTTTCGCCTTCAACTTTGTTTTCTGAAGAGAACAGGAGTTACTGTAATTTGAAAAACCTCAGCTATGCCTCAGTTCATTCCTTTCTTTTCATTTTTTTTATTAAACTGACGTCTTATTTGCAGTAAAACAGAAATCAAAATACAATGTATTTAAGCAATTCAGGTTGGTCTTACATATATATTTAAAAATTTCTTTCCTTGACTCAAGACTCGATTTACAAAGGAATTTATCTATTTCTGGGTGTTTACATTTTTTAAAATTATATTAAAAGAAATCTGTAATTTGAAAAACTATCTGAAAGTCAGCATCAGAATCATAGTGATTTCTAATGACAATCTAATACGCTGAGACGTAAAGGCATGTGGAGCTTTAATTGCTCTACAGTTTTCTAACATAATCTAAAGTAATATTAGCTAATTGAAAATTTAAAGCCGTCGTTATTTACCTGTTGCTCACTTCTCAAGTGCTATTTTCTCCTTCTCCGGCCAGCCCTAGGAGAGATGTTAATTAGCTCAGTGGTTTGGTTAAACTAAGGTATACTTAACTTTCATGATCATTCTTTTTCATCCTTCTGGTAACGATTTCTGGTTCGGAGCGTAATCTATTGACTTTCGAGGGCACAGGAGCTGAAAACTGGCTTGTTTGTTTATTGGGAACAAGAAAAAAACAATTAAAAAATACGCCGAAGTTTCTTCGGCTCAATCGAGTTTCTGTACAGCATTATATGCTGTATGAAACTCTCAGCTACGACCTGGCAGCGCTCAGTTGCTTTCCAGATGCGGTAAAGTGAAGGAGCGTTGGCGGTGCCTCCGGAAAGCGCTGCCAGACGCACGATCCATGGTTAAGCTTAACCTTAAATAAAATAAAAACTACTGAGGCTAGAGGGCTGCAATTTGGTATGTTTGATGGTTGGAGGGTGGATGACCAACATACAAATTTGCAGCCCTCTAACCTCAGTAATATTTAAGATCTGAGGGCGGACAGAAAAAGTGTGGATGGACAGACAAAGCCATCTCAATAGTTCTCTTTTACAGAAAACTAAAAATCTCAGTAAGTTGAGGTAGATACAGAGTAACAATGAACATAAAGAATGAATCAGTAATTCAAAATACATTTTCTTCGTATCTGGCATCACTGCATACTGTGTTCACGGGCTGTGGGTGGGGAAGAGGGTGAAGACTCAGTGCAGTGGATATGTGAGTCCTATTTCAGAGGACATAACCGGAGGTAGAGGTTAGGGTAGGGTTGGTAAAGGTCTAAAATTTAGTGGAATAATTTTCTCCCAAATTTATTGACACACTTCCTATGTAAGAGGTCAGAGGACGCTTGTCATTACTGTATTTTATATCGGTATATCATTTGAAAGGTAATAGGAAAACCACGGTAAGATTAGCATTGAAATTTTCCCAAAAAATGAGACCTCAAACTTACTTTAGTCTTAGTAACGAATCATGGTTTATGTTTGACAAAGAAATTTTATTAAAATGCTCGGAGATAATCTAAGTAATCTTTGTTGAATTAACTCACATATTGCGGATTCACCACATAATGTATAAAAAATATATTTATTAACGAAGAACTTCATTTCCTTCTCAATATTTTCAAATTAAAATTGGATCAGCGAACACTAGTTTTCACTGAAAGGCAGCTTTTAGACTGCCACCGCTAATACCTTAGGATGGTGTATCTGGTCGGTCATAATTGAGAATGCCACCCATGTCAGCCCTCGTGAGAGGTCCTTAAATTATTCAGAAATACTCAGGAGATGTGACTCGAAGGGTGAGGCTGAAGTTGCTTTAACTGTTCCCAAGTAATTTGATATTCACCGGACTTCAGATACTGATTCTAAAAATTAAAAGGTTTAGTTGCACCCTAAGAAGTTTTAAAACTCAATTTAGAAAGAGAGAGAGAGAGGGAGAGAGAGAGAGGTCTCTGTGTGCAAAGAACTTTTTGATATAGAATCCTTTGTACACTAAGAATCTCTCTCTCTCTCTCCCTCTCTCTCTCTCTCTCTCTCTCTCTCTATCTCTCTCTCTGCAAAGGATTCTTTATTCATAAGTTGCTTGCTTAAGCTTAGTATATAAAAAGACTTACTTATGTTGTCATATTTAAAAGATTTAGAGAAAAGGAATTTCCTCCATTCCTGTTACCTAACTTCACTAATCTACAGAACAAAGGTTCCGTCCAGATGCCTTTGCAGCTTCATTTACGAAGCAACGGTTAAGGTGTCACTTTTTCACACGGTTCCATTCCTTCTGGAATCACTTTTCATCAAACAACTTGTTCCGTCGTTAAACACTCACACGTCCTCCTCTCTTCTATATCTATCCTGACTTGTGTTCTTTCTATTTATGTTTATGTTTAGTTTAAAGCTGTCACTCCTCTAGGTCGGTCCTTAACCTTTTGTTCTGTCATCCCTTTCACGGATAGTTTTCAATTTTAGTATACTGTATATTCTGTTACCTTTAATTTAATGTAATGATTTAAAAAAAAAAAAATTTGTTCTTCAATTTTAATTTTTGTGTACATTTCCGAAATTTTTGTATGAATAATTTTTAGCCTTTATTTTTAGCTTTTATGATTTTACAAAGAATTTTATTTTTATTTTAACAGCCCTGATGATGTAATTAATTCGATAATTACGAAACGTTGGAATAAAGTCAGCTTATGTATCTGTGTGTTCTCTGCCCTTCATTGATGATTATATATATATATATATATATATATATATATATATATATATATATATATATATATATATATATATATATATATATATATATATATATATATATATATATATATATATATATATATATATATACGTATCTCTCATCTTACCAGTTTCAGCTTTATTTCGAAGCCATTAATGAAGGGCTGATACAAGGTGGTACAGAGGAATATATATGATACAGAGACAATACGGATGATAACAAACAACCATTAGACTTCGAATCCACACCCTTGACAGACAACAAAGGAGAGTGGTGGCTAAACCCATAAGTGCTAGCGGTAGAAATAACAATATATACTCCAAGGACATTGCCGACAAATATGCAGACTACAAATCCACTCCTGCCAGGTGTCAAGGGGAAGGATCGAAAAACTCAATAGTGCTAGTGGCCCTGTACTATATTTACAAATATGATAATCCTTTTTCCATAAATTTCTACTTCCTTCCTTAAATGTTATTGAAAATCACTTGTGATCAAGAAGACTTTTGAAGCCTCAGTACCACCAGAGTGGAAAGATCCCATTCACGAATATTGCTACGTGATAATGAGGAGGAAAGTATATTGGGATCTTAAATGTTAACATAACACTAAATTGAAGTTGTTGGTCCAAAGAAGGCCATGGACCCCAGTGACAGTCTTGAATTTGTCATCAAGTTATCAAACAAGCATCTGAATAGTAATGTGATAAGTGCCTTGGGTTATAGGTTTAATTTTCCATTGTCTATTCGTGGTATGAACAGCATGGAAGTTACCAATGGTCTGTGCAGTCTGGGAAAACAGTAATCTTACCAATGACCATAGTTACAAGAGGGATTTATGGAAATATTAAAAAACAGGACCAAAAATGTCCTTAAAAGATTTATGGTTGCCATCAATGAACTAAAAAGAAATAAAAATATACATGATGAAAGAAATCAGATCTGGTGCATTAGTAATTTTAAACAGAACTGAGTAAATAGAGAAAATAGATAGTCTTTTCAGTGATGTCAACACATACAAAGAATGAAATAAACACCTGTCAACAATGGGAATAGTAATTTTAATAGAAAACTGAAAAAAAATTATTAAGAGGAAATGAGAGCCCAATGAAATAGTTGCGTGTGCTCTCTCCATCTCTACTGTGTATAAATGGTTCATTAAAAACTCACAAAACAAATTTCCCTGCCAGACCAATTATTAGCTCAGTTGGTTCTGCATCTTACAATTTAGCAAAGTACCTAGCGGATATTCTCAACCCACTGGTTGGAACCATGTCTGAAACTAATATAAAGAATAATGGGGGCCTCATGAATAGACTAAATAATTATGTTGCAGATTAATAGTGACTCCAGCTTGCGAGTTTTGATGTGGGATCACTATTTACAAAGGCACCTATTGAAAATCTGCTGGAATTTATAGCGGAATCAGTAGAAAACACAGAGTTGGATATCCACTTTTCAAGAATACTCTAACTTAACTGATTAAACTATGTGTAAAAGAATGGTAATTTGAATTAATGGGAAATTTTGCATCCAAAATTTTGGTATGGCAACGGGCAACTCGTTATCTCCAGTGTTAAGTAATTTGTATATGGATATTTAAAAAAAAAGATTAAACAAAATCATTCCACACAATTTAGTAAGACTCAGGTATATTGATAATATAATTTGTGGATGGAAAGGAACAAAAATTCAAGTAACTTTAAGTTAAATCAATTAATACCTTAAATTAAATTTTACTTGGGAAATGGCGAAGGATGGGTGCCTACCCTCTCTAGATTGCCTAACACATGGCGTTTCAATGTTGAAATACAGTATTTATAGAAAACCTACTATTTCTTATATGCATTTTTATTTAGGTCAAAGCAAAAAAGTTAAGAAATCAGTGTTCACTTCTATGTTTTTAAGAGCATTATGTATATCTAGCCCTGAATATATTGATGATGAAATAGATAAGATTAGGAATACTGGCAAGAAAATTAAATATCCTGATTGTGTATTAAACAATGTATTAGAAGCGGGAGAAAAGACCCTGTATCAAAATAAAAATGAACCTTACAACAGAAAAAAGTTGCTTGTACTACCATACAATGATATGAAAGATATCCCCTATCTTCTTAAGCATTTTGGTGTTAATGTCGCAGCTAAGAACAATACTAAAGGATGTGTATATAAAATCCATGTAAGTCTTGTGACAACTTTAGATTGGGTAAACTGGTAAAACACTGGAAAAGAGAACAGAACAGCATAAAAAAAATGTGAAAGATATGCACAGGGAAGGGGTAAATAAGGTAGGGTATCCTAACAATGCACTACAAGGTAGAGGAATATCATTGAATCTAGTTTTATAAAAGAAAGCTATGGACATAATGTGAATATCAGTAAGGCAAACATAAACTAGATCCTATAATTTCAAATGAAAATTGTAAAATGCTTAAATCTTAAGGAAGGAAGTAGAACAGTATGGAAACAGGATTATCATATTTGTAAACGTAGTACTGGGTCACGAGCACTGATGAGTTTTTTCGCCCTTCCCCTGTGATTTCCACCACAAGCACTTGCGAGTTTAGTCACCACTCCTCAGGTATGGGTTTGTAGTCTAAAATTGTTGTGTATGGTCGTCTTTACTTTCTTTATACTAAATATATTGTGATTTCTACTAATATATATTAGTCTTTCGTCAATGGCTTGAAAATAAAACAGAAACCGGTGAGGACCTACACTCAGTCTCTCATTGTTTCACCTGTGGTGATGTGTGATAAACGAATCACGAGTGTTAAATAGATTATAATCTTAACTACACACACACACACACACACACACACACACACACATATATATATATATATATATATATATATATATATATATATATATATATATATATATATATATATATATATATATATATATATATATATAGCTTAATGATAAATAATATTGCCAAGACCAGGAAGAACATTCTTTATTACAAGCTTTCGAGGTATAAAACCTCATCATCAGGCTGGAAAACCGACAAGGATGAGAATCAATAAAATTACAATAAAATGAATTGTCATAATAAATCTTCAGCAAAAATACTAACGAAATATAAAATGAACAAGTAAATACAAACTAAAAGGGTGAGACGTAAAATAACGAAAAATTAAAAACACAAGCATAAAAATATGAAAATAAAACTATAGTGAAATGTAAACAAACTACCACTCACAACGTAAAATATTTAACGACCTAATTGAGTACCTACTATGAAATTACACGATAGCTAGTTGAATACCAGACGAGTTATTGTTCAATTCCGGCTTCATCTTTTTAATAGTCAGCGACTCTGAAATTAAAAGGTCCAGTCTGTTTGAACAAAAAGACAGTACCCGAAAATCCAGGTCAGTGAAAGGATGGTCCTGTGCTAAACTGTGTTCTCTAATGGCAGAAAAGGGTGGTTTGGAAAGGGGAAACCTAGTTCTAATAGAAAGACCTCTGTGTTCCAAAATTCTGTGTCTGAGCCAGCGGGAACTAGATCCCACGTATCGCAGACCACACTGCGAACAAGTGAACAAGTAAACGACACAGGAATTAAGGTCCACAGGCAGAGTAGGCTTCTCTCTCAAAAGTGATCTTATTGTAAAAGGATTACAGAAAACAAACCGGAAACTGATTTGAGGGAAACAATGCTTAAGTATTTCTTGTAACTTTTTTCGGACCATATAGCTACTATGACCAAGGTAAGGCAATTTAATGTACTTTACATCTTTACTAGCAGTACTGTACACCGGTCTGGGACAAAACTTTTCATTTAAAAAATTTTTCAGAACTTTGTAAAATACAAAAATGGGATATGAGTTTTCAGAAAAGTAATTCTGGAGGAAAACCATATCTTGATGAAATAAATTAAAATCACAACAAACATTGTAGGCTCTATTAATCAAAGTGCGTATTGAGTTCATCTTATACAACTTTGGCGAAAAACTGAGGTAATTCAATCCCAAGCCAGTAAAAGTACTTTTCCTATAAACAGAGGTCTCAAATTTGCCACTATTTCTGTATACCTGTACATCTAAAAATGACAACTTATTATCCTGTTCCGTCTCACAAGTAAAAGAAATGTTAGGGTGACGAGAATTAAAATATTCAAAAAACAAATCAACATGTGATAATTCCTTAAACACAAGGAAAGTATCATCTACATACCTACGGTAATACAAAGGTTTGAAAGCACTAGGGCATTCAGACATCCAAATCCTTTCACGATAACCCATGAAGCAATCCGCATATACAGGTCCAAGGGAATTTCCCATAGCTACTCCATCTATTTGATTATATAATTTACCATCAAAAGTAAAAATGCCATCAGCAGTTGCTAAATGTAATAATTTTTGCAAGTCTATTTTATTAAGTCCAAACCCTGATAGATGGTTTTCACATATATTATTAAGAATAATGTCGGTTTTTTCTTTTAATGGGATATTGGTGAAAAGAGAGGTTACATCGAAACTAGCCATTATAACATCTTGGTTAAAATTGAAAGAGCATAATTCTTTAACAAATTTGGAAGAATTAGATATGTTAAATTCACCTAAAGTTAGAGGGTTTAAAACTGGAACCAAAAACTTAGACAGGTTATAACTAAAAGTACCAATTGAGGAAATAATAGGTCTTAAAGGGTTTCCTATTTTATGTACCTTAGGCAGACCGTACAAATAACCAGGCTTAGACCCTGAAGCAAATAAAGAGCTATATGTAGCTTCCCCAATCTTATCTCTCAGACCTCTAAGCAACCTATTTAGTTTGTCTTCTAATTTCAAAATGTGACTCGCAATATCTACATTTAAAATCCTAAATTTTGTATTGTCAGAGAGTATTTCATTAATTTTATCTAAATAATCAGACCTATTCATTAATACAACACCCCTACCTTTATCTGGCTTGGTAATAACTATACTATTATCGTTCTTAAGGTTACGTAAAATATTGATTCTGTCTTTATTTAACTGATTGTCACCCTCCTTTTTTCGATTAAAATTTTTGAAGGTATCGTTTGCAATTACGGAAATTTTGCTAAAAAGTGAAGTAAGGGTTTCACTGCCAAAAATGTCACAGCCTCTCAAAGTTGAACATAGTTTTTCAAAACTTAAAAAATACTTAAAGAAATTGAATTTCATGGGGATCAAAGCAAAATCAAGACCAAGAGAAAGAACTTCCTTTTCATCTGTTGTTAAATTTCTGTTAGAAAAATTAAAAATAACTTTACTACTATCTATTTTCTTATTAACGTCAACACCGAGATTTCTTAACTTTCTATTGTGTGTAAGCCTAACATCAGCCAATTTTTTCTCAACGTTGGAATCTAAAATCGACGACAAACACTTAAAATCCAAAAAAGAAAGGTTGTTCTTTAAATCCCTATCTAGTGAAGACAAATCTGTTAAAACTACCTCTTTCTTTCGTTTTTGTGCTCTAACCTCAAAGTCTAAAAGTTTAAACTGCCATGAGAGATAAGTTTTCGTGTTGTGGAAATCCCTGGAATAAACCTTAAATTTAATGAAATTAGGAATAACACGGTAATCCTTGCAAGTATTCAGAAATCGTATGTCTTCCTCAATCTTCTTGGATCTATAACGAACCTTCTCAGTCCGTCTAAACAGCTGTAACGTCGAGCGGCCATAACGTCTCAAAATAGTCTCGGTAATTGGGCGGCTACTTGGAAATCTTAGCTTAATGATAAATAATATTGCCAAGACCAGGAAGAACATTCTTTATTACAAGCTTTCGAGGTATAAAACCTCATCATCAGGCTGGAAAACCGACAAGGATGAGAATCAATAAAATTACAATAAAATGAATTGTCATAATAAATCTTCAGCAAAAATACTAACGAAATATAAAATGAACAAGTAAATACAAACTAAAAGGGTGAGACGTAAAATAACGAAAAATTAAAAACACAAGCATAAAAATATGAAAATAAAACTATAGTGAAATGTAAACAAACTACCACTCACAACGTAAAATATTTAACGACCTAATTGAGTACCTACTATGAAATTACACGATAGCTAGTTGAATACCAGACGAGTTATTGTTCAATTCCGGCTTCATCTTTTTAATAGTCAGCGACTCTGAAATTAAAAGGTCCAGTCTGTTTGAACAAAAAGACAGTACCCGAAAATCCAGGTCAGTGAAAGGATGGTCCTGTGCTAAACTGTGTTCTCTAATGGCAGAAAAGGGTGGTTTGGAAAGGGGAAACCTAGTTCTAATAGAAAGACCTCTGTGTTCCAAAATTCTGTGTCTGAGCCAGCGGGAACTAGATCCCACGTATCGCAGACCACACTGCGAACAAGTGAACAAGTAAACGACACAGGAATTAAGGTCCACAGGCAGAGTAGGCTTCTCTCTCAAAAGTGATCTTATTGTAAAAGGATTACAGAAAACAAACCGGAAACTGATTTGAGGGAAACAATGCTTAAGTATTTCTTGTAACTTTTTTCGGACCATATAGCTACTATGACCAAGGTAAGGCAATTTAATGTACTTTACATCTTTACTAGCAGTACTGTACACCGGTCTGGGACAAAACTTTTCATTTAAAAAATTTTTCAGAACTTTGTAAAATACAAAAATGGGATATGAGTTTTCAGAAAAGTAATTCTGGAGGAAAACCATATCTTGATGAAATAAATTAAAATCACAACAAACATTGTAGGCTCTATTAATCAAAGTGCGTATTGAGTTCATCTTATACAACTTTGGCGAAAAACTGAGGTAATTCAATCCCAAGCCAGTAAAAGTACTTTTCCTATAAACAGAGGTCTCAAATTTGCCACTATTTCTGTATACCTGTACATCTAAAAATGACAACTTATTATCCTGTTCCGTCTCACAAGTAAAAGAAATGTTACGGTGACGAGAATTAAAATATTCAAAAAACAAATCAACATGTGATAATTCCTTAAACACAAGGAAAGTATCATCTACATACCTACGGTAATACAAAGGTTTGAAAGCACTAGGGCATTCAGACATCCAAATCCTTTCACGATAACCCATGAAGCAATCCGCATATACAGGTCCAAGGGAATTTCCCATAGCTACTCCATCTATTTGATTATATAATTTACCATCAAAAGTAAAAATGCCATCAGCAGTTGCTAAATGTAATAATTTTTGCAAGTCTATTTTATTAAGTCCAAACCCTGATAGATGGTTTTCACATATATTATTAAGAATAATGTCGGTTGTTTCTTTTAATGGGATATTGGTGAAAAGAGAGGTTACATCGAAACTAGCCATTATAACATCTTGGTTAAAATTGAAAGAGCATAATTCTTTAACAAATTTGGAAGAATTAGATATGTTAAATTCACCTAAAGTTAGAGGGTTTAAAACTGGAACCAAAAACTTAGACAGGTTATAACTAAAAGTACCAATTGAGGAAATAATAGGTCTTAAAGGGTTTCCTATTTTATGTACCTTAGGCAGACCGTACAAATAACCAGGCTTAGACCCTGAAGCAAATAAAGAGCTATATGTAGCTTCCCCAATCTTATCTCTCAGACCTCTAAGCAACCTATTTAGTTTGTCTTCTAATTTCAAAATGTGACTCGCAATATCTACATTTAAAATCCTAAATTTTGTATTGTCAGAGAGTATTTCATTAATTTTATCTAAATAATCAGACCTATTCATTAATACAACACCCCTACCTTTATCTGGCTTGGTAATAACTATACTATTATCGTTCTTAAGGTTACGTAAAATATTGATTCTGTCTTTATTTAACTGATTGTCACCCTCCTTTTTTCGATTAAAATTTTTGAAGGTATCGTTTGCAATTACGGAAATTTTGCTAAAAAGTGAAGTAAGGGTTTCACTGCCAAAAATGTCACAGCCTCTCAAAGTTGAACATAGTTTTTCAAAACTTAAAAAATACTTAAAGAAATTGAATTTCATGGGGATCAAAGCAAAATCAAGACCAAGAGAAAGAACTTCCTTTTCATCTGTTGTTAAATTTCTGTTAGAAAAATTAAAAATAACTTTACTACTATCTATTTTCTTATTAACGTCAACACCGAGATTTCTTAACTTTCTATTGTGTGTAAGCCTAACATCAGCCAATTTTTTCTCAACGTTGGAATCTAAAATCGACGACAAACACTTAAAATCCAAAAAAGAAAGGTTGTTCTTTAAATCCCTATCTAGTGAAGACAAATCTGTTAAAACTACCTCTTTCTTTCGTTTTTGTGCTCTAACCTCAAAGTCTAAAAGTTTAAACTGCCATGAGAGATAAGTTTTCGTGTTGTGGAAATCCCTGGAATAAACCTTAAATTTAATGAAATTAGGAATAACACGGTAATCCTTGCAAGTATTCAGAAATCGTATGTCTTCCTCAATCTTCTTGGATCTATAACGAACCTTCTCAGTCCGTCTAAACAGCTGTAACGTCGAGCGGCCATAACGTCTCAAAATAGTCTCGGTAATTGGGCGGCTACTTGGAAATCTTAGCTTAATGATAAATAATATTGCCAAGACCAGGAAGAACATTCTTTATTACAAGCTTTCGAGGTATAAAACCTCATCATCAGGCTGGAAAACCGACAAGGATGAGAATCAATAAAATTACAATAAAATGAATTGTCATAATAAATCTTCAGCAAAAATACTAACGAAATATAAAATGAACAAGTAAATACAAACTAAAAGGGTGAGACGTAAAATAACGAAAAATTAAAAACACAAGCATAAAAATATGAAAATAAAACTATAGTGAAATGTAAACAAACTACCACTCACAACGTAAAATATTTAACGACCTAATTGAGTACCTACTATGAAATTACACGATAGCTAGTTGAATACCAGACGAGTTATTGTTCAATTCCGGCTTCATCTTTTTAATAGTCAGCGACTCTGAAATTAAAAGGTCCAGTCTGTTTGAACAAAAAGACAGTACCCGAAAATCCAGGTCAGTGAAAGGATGGTCCTGTGCTAAACTGTGTTCTCTAATGGCAGAAAAGGGTGGTTTGGAAAGGGGAAACCTAGTTCTAATAGAAAGACCTCTGTGTTCCAAAATTCTGTGTCTGAGCCAGCGGGAACTAGATCCCACGTATCGCAGACCACACTGCGAACAAGTGAACAAGTAAACGACACAGGAATTAAGGTCCACAGGCAGAGTAGGCTTCTCTCTCAAAAGTGATCTTATTGTAAAAGGATTACAGAAAACAAACCGGAAACTGATTTGAGGGAAACAATGCTTAAGTATTTCTTGTAACTTTTTTCGGACCATATAGCTACTATGACCAAGGTAAGGCAATTTAATGTACTTTACATCTTTACTAGCAGTACTGTACACCGGTCTGGGACAAAACTTTTCATTTAAAAAATTTTTCAGAACTTTGTAAAATACAAAAATGGGATATGAGTTTTCAGAAAAGTAATTCTGGAGGAAAACCATATCTTGATGAAATAAATTAAAATCACAACAAACATTGTAGGCTCTATTAATCAAAGTGCGTATTGAGTTCATCTTATACAACTTTGGCGAAAAACTGAGGTAATTCAATCCCAAGCCAGTAAAAGTACTTTTCCTATAAACAGAGGTCTCAAATTTGCCACTATTTCTGTATACCTGTACATCTAAAAATGACAACTTATTATCCTGTTCCGTCTCACAAGTAAAAGAAATGTTACGGTGACGAGAATTAAAATATTCAAAAAACAAATCAACATGTGATAATTCCTTAAACACAAGGAAAGTATCATCTACATACCTACGGTAATACAAAGGTTTGAAAGCACTAGGGCATTCAGACATCCAAATCCTTTCACGATAACCCATGAAGAAATCCGCATATACAGGTCCAAGGGAATTTCCCATAGCTACTCCATCTATTTGATTATATAATTTACCATCAAAAGTAAAAATGCCATCAGCAGTTGCTAAATGTAATAATTTTTGCAAGTCTATTTTATTAAGTCCAAAC
Organism: Macrobrachium rosenbergii; assembly: GCA_039081455.1. NCBI lineage: Eukaryota > Metazoa > Arthropoda > Malacostraca > Decapoda > Palaemonidae > Macrobrachium > Macrobrachium rosenbergii. The sequence continues at coordinate 15,172 of JANJGK010009528.1, forward strand.
CCTGATAGATGGTTTTCACATATATTATTAAGAATAATGTCGGTTGTTTCTTTTAATGGGATATTGGTGAAAAGAGAGGTTACATCGAAACTAGCCATTATAACATCTTGGTTAAAATTGAAAGAGCATAATTCTTTAACAAATTTGGAAGAATTAGATATGTTAAATTCACCTAAAGTTAGAGGGTTTAAAACTGGAACCAAAAACTTAGACAGGTTATAACTAAAAGTACCAATTGAGGAAATAATAGGTCTTAAAGGGTTTCCTATTTTATGTACCTTAGGCAGACCGTACAAATAACCAGGCTTAGACCCTGAAGCAAATAAAGAGCTATATGTAGCTTCCCCAATCTTATCTCTCAGACCTCTAAGCAACCTATTTAGTTTGTCTTCTAATTTCAAAATGTGACTCGCAATATCTACATTTAAAATCCTAAACTTTGTATTGTCAGAGAGTATTTCATTAATTTTATCTAAATAATCAGACCTATTCATTAATACAACACCCCTACCTTTATCTGGCTTGGTAATAACTATACTATTATCGTTCTTAAGGTTACGTAAAATATTGATTCTGTCTTTATTTAACTGATTGTCACCCTCCTTTTTTCGATTAAAATTTTTGAAGGTATCGTTTGCAATTACGGAGATTTTGCTAAAAAGTGAAGTAAGGGTTTCACTGCCAAAAATGTCACAGCCTCTCAAAGTTGAACATAGTTTTTCAAAACTTAAAAAATACTTAAAGAAATTGAATTTCATGGGGATCAAAGCAAAATCAAGACCAAGAGAAAGAACTTCCTTTTCATCTGTTGTTAAATTTCTGTTAGAAAAATTAAAAATAACTTTACTACTATCTATTTTCTTATTAACGTCAACACCGAGATTTCTTAACTTTCTATTGTGTGTAAGCCTAACATCAGCCAATTTTTTCTCAACGTTGGAATCTAAAATCGACGACAAACACTTAAAATCCAAAAAAGAAAGGTTGTTCTTTAAATCCCTATCTAGTGAAGACAAATCTGTTAAAACTACCTCTTTCTTTCGTTTTTGTGCTCTAACCTCAAAGTCTAAAAGTTTAAACTGCCATGAGAGATAAGTTTTCGTGTTGTGGAAATCCCTGGAATAAACCTTAAATTTAATGAAATTAGGAATAACACGGTAATCCTTGCAAGTATTCAGAAATCGTATGTCTTCCTCAATCTTCTTGGATCTATAACGAACCTTCTCAGTCCGTCTAAACAGCTGTAACGTCGAGCGGCCATAACGTCTCAAAATAGTCTCGGTAATTGGGCGGCTACTTGGAAATCTTAGCTTAATGATAAATAATATTGCCAAGACCAGGAAGAACATTCTTTATTACAAGCTTTCGAGGTATAAAACCTCATCATCAGGCTGGAAAACCGACAAGGATGAGAATCAATAAAATTACAATAAAATGAATTGTCATAATAAATCTTCAGCAAAAATACTAACGAAATATAAAATGAACAAGTAAATACAAACTAAAAGGGTGAGACGTAAAATAACGAAAAATTAAAAACACAAGCATAAAAATATGAAAATAAAACTATAGTGAAATGTAAACAAACTACCACTCACAACGTAAAATATTTAACGACCTAATTGAGTACCTACTATGAAATTACACGATAGCTAGTTGAATACCAGACGAGTTATTGTTCAATTCCGGCTTCATCTTTTTAATAGTCAGCGACTCTGAAATTAAAAGGTCCAGTCTGTTTGAACAAAAAGACAGTACCCGAAAATCCAGGTCAGTGAAAGGATGGTCCTGTGCTAAACTGTGTTCTCTAATGGCAGAAAAGGGTGGTTTGGAAAGGGGAAACCTAGTTCTAATAGAAAGACCTCTGTGTTCCAAAATTCTGTGTCTGAGCCAGCGGGAACTAGATCCCACGTATCGCAGACCACACTGCGAACAAGTGAACAAGTAAACGACACAGGAATTAAGGTCCACAGGCAGAGTAGGCTTCTCTCTCAAAAGTGATCTTATTGTAAAAGGATTACAGAAAACAAACCGGAAACTGATTTGAGGGAAACAATGCTTAAGTATTTCTTGTAACTTTTTTCGGACCATATAGCTACTATGACCAAGGTAAGGCAATTTAATGTACTTTACATCTTTACTAGCAGTACTGTACACCGGTCTGGGACAAAACTTTTCATTTAAAAAATTTTTCAGAACTTTGTAAAATACAAAAATGGGATATGAGTTTTCAGAAAAGTAATTCTGGAGGAAAACCATATCTTGATGAAATAAATTAAAATCACAACAAACATTGTAGGCTCTATTAATCAAAGTGCGTATTGAGTTCATCTTATACAACTTTGGCGAAAAACTGAGGTAATTCAATCCCAAGCCAGTAAAAGTACTTTTCCTATAAACAGAGGTCTCAAATTTGCCACTATTTCTGTATACCTGTACATCTAAAAATGACAACTTATTATCCTGTTCCGTCTCACAAGTAAAAGAAATGTTACGGTGACGAGAATTAAAATATTCAAAAAACAAATCAACATGTGATAATTCCTTAAACACAAGGAAAGTATCATCTACATACCTACGGTAATACAAAGGTTTGAAAGCACTAGGGCATTCAGACATCCAAATCCTTTCACGATAACCCATGAAGCAATCCGCATATACAGGTCCAAGGGAATTTCCCATAGCTACTCCATCTATTTGATTATATAATTTACCATCAAAAGTAAAAATGCCATCAGCAGTTGCTAAATGTAATAATTTTTGCAAGTCTATTTTATTAAGTCCAACCCCTGATAGATGGTTTTCACATATATTATTAAGAATAATGTCGGTTGTTTCTTTTAATGGGATATTGGTGAAAAGAGAGGTTACATCGAAACTAGCCATTATAACATCTTGGTTAAAATTGAAAGAGCATAATTCTTTAACAAATTTGGAAGAATTAGATATGTTAAATTCACCTAAAGTTAGAGGGTTTAAAACTGGAACCAAAAACTTAGACAGGTTATAACTAAAAGTACCAATTGAGGAAATAATAGGTCTTAAAGGGTTTCCTATTTTATGTACCTTAGGCAGACCGTACAAATAACCAGGCTTAGACCCTGAAGCAAATAAAGAGCTATATGTAGCTTCCCCAATCTTATCTCTCAGACCTCTAAGCAACCTATTTAGTTTGTCTTCTAATTTCAAAATGTGACTCGCAATATCTACATTTAAAATCCTAAATTTTGTATTGTCAGAGAGTATTTCATTAATTTTATCTAAATAATCAGACCTATTCATTAATACAACACCCCTACCTTTATCTGGCTTGGTAATAACTATACTATTATCGTTCTTAAGGTTACGTAAAATATTGATTCTGTCTTTATTTAACTGATTGTCACCCTCCTTTTTTCGATTAAAATTTTTGAAGGTATCGTTTGCAATTACGGAAATTTTGCTAAAAAGTGAAGTAAGGGTTTCACTGCCAAAAATGTCACAGCCTCTCAAAGTTGAACATAGTTTTTCAAAACTTAAAAAATACTTAAAGAAATTGAATTTCATGGGGATCAAAGCAAAATCAAGACCAAGAGAAAGAACTTCCTTTTCATCTGTTGTTAAATTTCTGTTAGAAAAATTAAAAATAACTTTACTACTATCTATTTTCTTATTAACGTCAACACCGAGATTTCTTAACTTTCTAGTGTGTGTAAGCCTAACATCAGCCAATTTTTTCTCAACGTTGGAATCTAAAATCGACGACAAACACTTAAAATCCAAAAAAGAAAGGTTGTTCTTTAAATCCCTATCTAGTGAAGACAAATCTGTTAAAACTACCTCTTTCTTTCGTTTTTGTGCTCTAACCTCAAAGTCTAAAAGTTTAAACTGCCATGAGAGATAAGTTTTCGTGTTGTGGAAATCCCTGGAATAAACCTTAAATTTAATGAAATTAGGAATAACACGGTAATCCTTGCAAGTATTCAGAAATCGTATGTCTTCCTCAATCTTCTTGGATCTATAACGAACCTTCTCAGTCCGTCTAAACAGCTGTAACGTCGAGCGGCCATAACGTCTCAAAATAGTCTCGGTAATTGGGCGGCTACTTGGAAATCTTAGCTTAATGATAAATAATATTGCCAAGACCAGGAAGAACATTCTTTATTACAAGCTTTCGAGGTATAAAACCTCATCATCAGGCTGGAAAACCGACAAGGATGAGAATCAATAAAATTACAATAAAATGAATTGTCATAATAAATCTTCAGCAAAAATACTAACGAAATATAAAATGAACAAGTAAATACAAACTAAAAGGGTGAGACGTAAAATAACGAAAAATTAAAAACACAAGCATAAAAATATGAAAATAAAACTATAGTGAAATGTAAACAAACTACCACTCACAACGTAAAATATTTAACGACCTAATTGAGTACCTACTATGAAATTACACGATAGCTAGTTGAATACCAGACGAGTTATTGTTCAATTCCGGCTTCATCTTTTTAATAGTCAGCGACTCTGAAATTAAAAGGTCCAGTCTGTTTGAACAAAAAGACAGTACCCGAAAATCCAGGTCAGTGAAAGGATGGTCCTGTGCTAAACTGTGTTCTCTAATGGCAGAAAAGGGTGGTTTGGAAAGGGGAAACCTAGTTCTAATAGAAAGACCTCTGTGTTCCAAAATTCTGTGTCTGAGCCAGCGGGAACTAGATCCCACGTATCGCAGACCACACTGCGAACAAGTGAACAAGTAAACGACACAGGAATTAAGGTCCACAGGCAGAGTAGGCTTCTCTCTCAAAAGTGATCTTATTGTAAAAGGATTACAGAAAACAAACCGGAAACTGATTTGAGGGAAACAATGCTTAAGTATTTCTTGTAACTTTTTTCGGACCATATAGCTACTATGACCAAGGTAAGGCAATTTAATGTACTTTACATCTTTACTAGCAGTACTGTACACCGGTCTGGGACAAAACTTTTCATTTAAAAAATTTTTCAGAACTTTGTAAAATACAAAAATGGGATATGAGTTTTCAGAAAAGTAATTCTGGAGGAAAACCATATCTTGATGAAATAAATTAAAATCACAACAAACATTGTAGGCTCTATTAATCAAAGTGCGTATTGAGTTCATCTTATACAACTTTGGCGAAAAACTGAGGTAATTCAATCCCAAGCCAGTAAAAGTACTTTTCCTATAAACAGAGGTCTCAAATTTGCCACTATTTCTGTATACCTGTACATCTAAAAATGACAACTTATTATCCTGTTCCGTCTCACAAGTAAAAGAAATGTTAGGGTGACGAGAATTAAAATATTCAAAAAACAAATCAACATGTGATAATTCCTTAAACACAAGGAAAGTATCATCTACATACCTACGGTAATACAAAGGTTTGAAAGCACTAGGGCATTCAGACATCCAAATCCTTTCACGATAACCCATGAAGCAATCCGCATATACAGGTCCAAGGGAATTTCCCATAGCTACTCCATCTATTTGATTATATAATTTACCATCAAAAGTAAAAATGCCATCAGCAGTTGCTAAATGTAATAATTTTTGCAAGTCTATTTTATTAAGTCCAAACCCTGATAGATGGTTTTCACATATATTATTAAGAATAATGTCGGTTGTTTCTTTTAATGGGATATTGGTGAAAAGAGAGGTTACATCGAAACTAGCCATTATAACATCTTGGTTAAAATTGAA
>JANJGK010009529.1:0-20868 GCA_039081455.1 Macrobrachium rosenbergii
ATATATATATATATATATTATATATATATATATATATATATTATATATATAAATATATATACATATATTATATATATATATATATATATATATATATATAATATATATATATATATATATATATATAATATATATATATATATATATATATTATATATATATATATATATATATATATATATATATATATATATATATATATATATATATATATATATATATATATATATATATATATATATATATATATATATATATATATATATATATATATATATATATATATATATATATATATATATATATATATATATATATATATATATATATATATATATATATATATATATATATATATATATATATATATATATATATATATATATATATATATATATATATATATATATATATATATATATATATATATATATATATATATATATATATATATATATATATATATATATATATATATATATATATATATATATATATATATATATATATATATATATATATATATATATATATATATATATATATATATATATATATATATATATATATATATATATATATATATATATATATATATATATATATATATATAATGTGTGTGTGCGCGCGCGCGCGTGTGTGTAATTTTGTGACAACATTCTCAGAAAACCTACGAAATATTTATTTAAAGATATATAAATAGGTGTGGACTAAATAAGGTGCAGTAATCCAGATAATTGGTCTCTTATAAGGTCTCGAAGTCTCTTATACAGAAGGCGCCTTAACTGGTCACTTTATTCGTGCTCAAAACATTTTAAGCAAGTACGTTCAAATTGTTCTCGCCTGCCATTTAACCCGGTCACATCAAAGTGACCCTTTTAAGAATAATTTTAAAAGTCCTTATAAACTACGTTAGCTAATGAGGTTTTCATTAAATTTATTAAATATATGAAAGACATTTATTCATTCTTCATATGGAGAACTACATTGAGGAGAAGGTCAAGTGCCTAACTATTATGCAGCAATACTATGGCGGTGAAATCAAAATACAAAACGTACACATTAACGCTGCCAGGCTTTACACATCAGCGAGATCAATCGAAAGTATCTAAAAGGACATATTTCTATTCCCTTGAATCTTTGAGGGTAATCATCGTCATTCTCCCTTATTTCCATGGACTCTCAAAAATCTAAAAGTGCGGAACTCCTGATTACACAATGCAGATTTAGCAGACTATTATTGTTTTCAATCTTCCAATCGTTGCATGTCCAGTCCTCCCAAAACTGTTATTCGAAATCTTTACATGACCTATAGGTACCTTAATCGCCAGCTTCTTTTCCAATATGGTTGAATGCTGTTAGTCGTTTTTACGGGTCTTTGAATTCGCAGAAGACGGTTACATTGGCCCTAGAAGGCATTTGTAATTAACTTTCCTTGTGGGTATATGCAGACCGTAAATTGATGCACATCTTAGAAATTCTTAATAATATTATTTTTATCTTTATCTCAGATCTACGCAACTTGCCTGAGGCGTTTTTTGAAGCAACTCTTTTCAGTGTAAAGAGATGTAACCGGCTTAGTTGAATTAGCTGAAAGACTTTCCTTCTTTAATTTCAAAGGTTAGAATACCAATGCGAAAAAAGTGTTAAAAAAAGAACAAGTTAAATAGATTTACCGTTTAAAAATATCGCTTCGATTGAAAAGATGTTTGTGATGAAAGTGTTTGTTCTAGAGTTTGATCAGAGACTTTTGGGCCACTGAAGTGAATCTTGTTTGGCTTTCACTCGATAGAGCCAAAAGCGAACTATCTTAGTTTCCCGTAATATCTGTCTGTCAGTCTGTCTCTTTTCAGAACTGCAAAGGAAACCTTTTCCTTTACTGAGAGAGGCGTAAACTGTGAAAGAACCCTTATAACTTTCATAGTTTCTACGCTATGAAATATCACAGAAACCTTTTTTTTTATATTTGAGCAATTATTAATATCACATTTTTACCTGCTTGTTGCCATGGATTGAAACAGACGCCATTTTTTCCTTTGATTAGGTTATATGAAAGTAAGGAGCATCAATGAAATTCCTTAAAAAAGCGAATTTTCGAGACTCAGTTGAAGTCGTCAAATTTACAATTTTAAAAGTAAAAATGATTTGCTCTCCCCGTTCTTATCGGTGCGTGTCTCACCAGATCGGAATGGATTTGTTTTTTTCTGTGAGGACTTAGCGTTGTTTCTACGACAAAAGAACATGGGGGGAAAAATCAGCAGATCATCATCCAAAACCACAGGAAATGATTTAACCTACAGATATTCCTTTTGGAAGTTTTCCTCAAGTTTAAATCAAAATCCATTCATTAGATTACCCCTTGTTCTAGCAGGCAGACAAGCAGATGGCTGAACAACACCGCTCTCGATGGAGGTGAAACAGACTCCAGGTCTCGACTCCCTCATCTCGGAAGGAATTCTCATAACCGGAAGACTCGTGGGTCATGACGTCTGGGGCATAATGGAACAAGAGTGTTTTCTTAAACCCAAAGTTCAATAATCTTTCACGAAAGCTTTTTTGAGCAACAGAGCCCAATGATACAAAGGGATTTTTTAGAGAAATTCAATAAAACCAAAGAGACGATTGTTATTTAAGGCTGGAGGAAATTTGGTCACAGAGCAGATGAATCTGAAAACTTGCATTTAAGGCAAGATGGTCAAATGAAGCTTCCTTCAGGTATCAATATTCAACATAGATGAGTTATTTACTTTCAGTTATACTAAGCAGGCGAGGCAGTTTCTTTTTTATTTCCTTCACTTCATTTACACATTAACGTATTTACGCCAGTTAGTATGTATTAGAAATCAACAGATCGTGGACTTTCTCAGAAAAATGAAAGCAAATTCCCCCAATACCTCGAATTGCTTAAAAAATAAAAAAAAAAAGGGAAACCTGGATCAATGAAATATAGATCGATGCCTGTTACAAGCTTAACCAGTAAAATTATTTTGGTCTCTGAAACAACCAGAGTAGGAATAATTCAAAATTAAAGCTTTCAGGTTGACGTTGAAAATTTCATTTCATTTCATTTTGATCACCAAAATACAAATGTGTGTTTATTCTTTTCTAGAACTACTGACTCAACGACGCAAGGACACACCACCCCATCCCCTTTCCCCAACCCCACATTTGTCTCTTTCAATGAACGTTTCATTCGCTATAGCACAGTTACTTTGTCTTCATAGCAAGTCTTGTGAAGGGTAACTGGAAACAACTGACATGTGACTATAACAATCTACAGAAGTGCGTCATAGACATCCTTTGTTCATCCAAATAGCATCGAATTAAAGCGAGCTATAAATCAATAAAAAGTGAGTTGGGACGAAATGCTCTACATGACGTCTGTACCATAGTAACCTTACCAATAGTATGGGTATGTTAGAACAAAGTCAGTATTTAGAATAGCCCATATTTACAGGCGGACCTAATTTTCCAAGTACTATGCGACGAAAACTGCATTTTTTAACGGTTTTTAACATTTGTTTTCTGTCATCCTTATTGTCTGTTGTTTTAGAAACGGTATAATTACAAAGAAATCGAAGAACTATTTAGATTCCAGTATATGTGAAAACATTGCAGTTGCAGTATCAAATGTTTTCCTTTAAAAGCATGAAATGTAAACTTTTATTTTCCATATTTTTATGCTGAAATTAAATTTATTAAATTTATTATTATATTCCATAAAGATGGCAACACCGACAGGATAAATACTTTCCACGAAGTGGTGACAGGTGAATTGACCACCGTTTCCGTCTCGTTGTCCTAAACCCAACCCCTAAATAAATGGAGACGTTTCACCAGTCATTTCGTGCAGTTCTCGATTTTTTTAAAAAAACTTTTAGTTTCATCTTTTACAACGAATTTCATAGTATGAGTAGCACCTTCACAGACTGCACATAAAAAAAATGTGTACCACAGTGTTACGATTTACAATCATCGATGGTGTATTTTCTATTTGAATTAGTGAAAAAGAATTTCCAGCCTAACAGTTAAAAACAGGTATAAGAATATAAATTCAAAACTCACACCACACTATGATGTATTTATTTACAATCTTATAAAGAAAGAAAGAAAATGCTGCATTCTCTCAGCTTCCTCGTAGAAGACAGATGGGTTCATGTGAGGTAAGACATCAATCAAGGGTATTAACCTTCCGAGCTTCCAGGGGTTGCGTAGACAAAAAGGGCCAGGCCGTCTGGAAGGCTCTTTCGCCTGAGGGTTAAATGCGGATTGCTTTTATTCCCCTAAACTTGCCGGGGTAACGATGACAACACGGGCGAGTGTAGTTTCCCGATTTGGAGATTCTTGAAAAGTCCGCATGTTGACTGACTTTTCAAAAACCGCCCGTCGGATCAGGACAGACTGGCAGCTTCTAGAATACAGGAGATGAAATCTTGCAGCAACAGGCGTCGAATCTACCAGAACCTTTCATCGGAGACCTCTTGAGGTTATGAAAGGATGACAGGCGACAGTGACGGGCAGCGACAGCTCCAGAGCAGCACAGAGCTGGACGCCCACAAAAGCGTTGACTAAAAGACAATTTTCGGTTCTTTTAGCATTTTTCTTTAACCAAAATAACCACTAGCCATGACACAAAAGCCCTGGCTTCAAGATAGGTAGGACTTGCAAATGCATAAATAATAAACTTAACTTGTGAATAATTGTTCAAGAATCCTTAAACGTGTCGAAAAAAGGAACATCTTGAAGGTCAGAGATCCCACTTAATTACTTCCGTTCGAGGAAAGCAAATCAATGATGTTATTTTTATGAAATTACTGGCACCTCATTAAAATTTTGGGCGTCTCATCAAAATCGAGAAACTTTGAACGAAAATAGTATATAATCACACGGCAAGCGACGTTTGCGATTTGGAAGTATATTCCAGCATTCATGCAGTATGAAACTTTTTATCAATCATCTTTAATGTCAGAAAACTCTCTAATTCCAGCTGTTCGAGTAATGCTAATGTATAATCTCATGTTATAGTTACTGACTGACATTTCATTAAAACTTCAGCATCCCTTTGGTGTATCGAAAATAAGACAGAAAATGACGCATGAAGCAATTGCAGGAAGTGGAATATTTTGCCTACTCTTCCCGGAACTACTGTATATCTCAGCATGGATGAGCCCAGATATGAGTCTTCATAAAATATTCAGGATGCTGTTGCAAGTTGACATCGTTCCTTTGCTTCAATATCATTTTGAAAAATGTCTTTATAGCTTTTCTTTAAGTTCTTTTACCAGTCGCTACAAGACTTTATCACTATCACTAATTGCTTAGGATCACCACCAAATGTGAACGGCACACGACTCGGTCCTCCTATCCCACAAAGTATCTCCTATGTCTATCATTTTATATTATACTTCCATGAACAAGTTATAATGCCATGGACACCTGACTCATCATTAGCTCAACCCATCTCAAGTCACTCAAGTTTGCAATTTTACAGAAAAAAAAAGCTTCATTATCAACATAAAAGCTTTAATTACTTTACAAAAACTTATTCCACACAACAAATATTTGGCATATGTGCTAGTTACATTCATATCCATACTTCTTATTAAAACTTCAGTCATTTCTCTTCAAACAAGTCATTTCTTCCCTGTTGCTTAGTGCATTTCCTCATTCAGATATATCTTGCCCAGTTACCCTGTTGGCCACACATCTCACCTTTCCTGAAATCTCGCGAACTTTAGGTGCCCTACCATTTTTCAGCATTTCATTCCCACTAATCACATTCGAAAGCATTCTCAAAATTTTACTAACTCCTTCCACTGTCGCTTCATTCAGATATGCCTCTTTTACCACTGATATTCAACAAATCTTCTCGTTTGCATAAGAGTATATTTCGTGCGAAAAATTTATTTTCATTTTCAGTTTTTATTTTGAGATCCATTGACCATATTTTATCTTCCTCTACATCTATTTCTTTTATTCAGGTCCCTGAAATTACGTTGACTTTTACTTCTAATTCGCCAGATCTAAAAATGTTAAAACTCGGGTTCTTCATACAATCTTATATGCCTCTAAACCCGCACACGCAAAGAGGTGCAGACGTGTAGACAGCCTGACAGAGCAAACAAGCACCTCAATTGCCCGAATGTATGTAGGCGCACGCGCATAGACGCATTTTACTCGATACGCTTACCACTACGCACCTTGAATCCGAGTTCGAAATCAATCAAGAGGCCTTGTGCTCCTTGGCAGGATTCGAACCACGCGCGGTCTGATAGGGTGAGGCTATCCTATGCACATCCTCCACGAAAAATTGGTATGAAAAATTTATATAAAAAAAAAGCTTTTGACTGCTAGAAATAAAATAGCATGTAAGAAAGATGTACCTTGGAAAATAGAAAATGAACATAAATCCGTATCTAAGTCTGTGAAGAAGAGTAATGCAGTTGCTCAACCTATTTCGGAGAAGATTCAATGATACAGACTTCATTCCACACTGAAATTCTGAGCATTTATTGGCATGAAAGGTCAAGCGGAATTTAGGCCTTGCTAAGTACCCCACCGAATGTTGTACAGGCAGGGTATTTGAAGGGGCTTTCATTTTCCTAAACTCAAAATCCGAAAGCGACACGGGCTTCACCAAAGATTATTCATTAATTAATGTTCAAATCTGAAGGAAGGTTGATCACAAAAATCCTAATAAAATTTTCCAAGCCTTTTCCTGGTCCTTCTTTGCTTCTCCCTCCCAGAAGCCAGGTTACAAGCAAACCATCGAACAAGCCAACTGTTTGAGCTCGACAGCCTGTCAGACTGTCTGGATTCATTACTTGTTTTTAGGTCAGAAGTATCTTTTTTTTTTTTTTTTTTTTTTTTGCATGGAAGAATCTGCGTTTTTCTCCTAAAATGTGGAAAGAGATACACGATGTGGTAACTAAAATGAGTTAATGTACAAAGATGAAAACTATTTACATGTGAATTTACATAGTAAAAATCCACCACTAATCAATCACTGGCATCTCGTACCAGATGCTGAAAGAGAAATGCACAAACTCTCGAAAGACGAAGTCGGGGCTATCCGTGAAGAACTGTGCCACAGGGATGCTTACTCGAATCCCCCTCCAAGGAACATAGTCGGCTGGACGATTTTCCAAAAATCCCGAAGCTTTGAGTGTGCAGAGGGCAAGGAGCCGCGCCTGATATAAGGACACAACTGAGTCTTATTTTAATCCTCGCTCCTGCTGTGATACTTGACCCTCTTATATCGGGCCACCATGCTCTAACTCTTTTGGAAATTCTAAAGCGGTGGGTTTAGTAAGACTTATTTAGAGCACACAAAATAATCACAATTAAAATCGATACAGCTTAGATATTAATGTGTTTGTGTCATATAATCGGTTTGTTTTAATACTGAACAATAAACTAAGAAAACTAATAATTAATTCTCAGGGAAAAATTCCTACATAAATGTCATTTTGCAGTGTCTGACAACGTCAGACACTGAAAATTAGAATATGAACAAAAGTCCATAAACATAATCAATCCAATTTTAATGTTGGTTTTTGATCATGCTTACTTGCAAATGGAAAAGTCTCGCAATAAGTAGAACAATTCGCTTTAGGAAACATGTAAAAAGCAAAGTTCTGAAAAAGGAATGTTTAAAAAGGGTGCAATTTAAAAAAAAGAAAAGAAAGAGCTTTGAAGAAAAAGGTTACAGATTTTTTTGAATACATGTATTAAGTCTCTGAAGAGCCATGTGCTGGCCTGTCAGAAACACATCCGCTGCAGGTGCAGTTGTGTCGACGTTGGTTGGGGCATTCAAGCTCAGGTTCTCGGAACGTACAGACGTTCTCTTTTGTATCGAAACTCGAAAAAAAGAAATCGGAGATATGTTCTCATTTAACACAACTCTCCTTTTAACAACTGCTTGTGGTGCGTTATATTTCACAACACATTGTTTGACTCCTCTGCACCTCTCAGCAAGGAAGGTGCAACACTGAATTACATTATGATAATAATAAAATATTTTCTTTTCTGCTCTTAATTTTACAAATTATGAATATATGGAAAGTTTTTAATGTTACAACAAAGATTCCTTATAACAAATTACAAGGCCGAGGAATTGTTTTTAGACCGAAGTTCGAACAGATTCTATTTCCATCAGTTGTGTGTATTTGTGTGTGATGGTTTTGTGACAATTTATACGTGACTTTCGTATACTTAAATATCTCATCTCTCTCTCTCTCTCTCTTTATATATATATATATATATATATATATATATATATATATATATATATATATATATATATATATATATATATATACGTATGTGTGTATGTTTGCGTGTGTGTGTATTGTTTCCATTCACTCTTTGCATCATGACCATGTTTTAGAGCTATGCTTGAGTAAAAGTTACCTATAAAGTCTATAAAGTAAAATTAATCAGTTCATAAAGGTGGAGTGCAATCGAATATCCCTAAAATATAGTGAATATCTGCTTGATACATAAACAAGATTTTTTTCTTTTATGCTCACAAGTTGAGACATAAACCTATACGGTAAATATAAAAATATAATGTCATTGAAATACAGATATAAGTTATTCTGAATAAAAATAAAGACATCGATATACTGGCTTCCTTTCAGCTTTCAAACTTAGAAACAAAGCTCTGAATGAAGCAAGCGGTTTAAATACCATATGAGTCAGCCAGTCTTTGCACCAAGACGAGTAAGAACATCGACAGTTTTCAGTAAAAAACTAATGTTATATATTTCTCATTATTTTACTAAAAATCTCTTTCAATACAATAATTAGAATTAGAGTGAAAATTGTTAAATAACGTTAACTTGTTGTAAGATCAATTATAGGATTTTTATATAGAAGAATGATTATTTAATTTCTCCAAAAACAAATTGGCAAAGATATGGTAAGCCAACTAGACCCTTCTAAAGAATCTATTTGCACGTTTCATGATTGCTTCGTGTTGGACAATGCATTAAGGAAGGCAAAGAAGTGTTTTTATGATTCAGCATTTAGGAAGGACTTTAAAACAGAATACTTTATCTTTACCTTATTACAATGAACTTTGTCATCCCCCTAAATTACTGAGAGAGTTTAACATAAACGTTGTTTTTAAATATGATTATTGTATCAGAACCTTTTTGATAAAGAAGAAACTTAAAGAAAGTGACGTAGGATCTATATATTGTATTCCATGTGCGGGTTGTGATAAAGTGTACCTGGGACAGACTGGGAAATCTTGTTGCACAAGGATTTCCCAGCATTGTTATAATGTACGAACTGGTAACCAACCTAGTGGCATTTTTATTCATGTGAGAGACGAAGGTCATGTAATAAACTGGAAAGATAAGACAACATTGAATAAATCTAGTGATATTTCAGAAAGACTAATAATAGAATAATCTTTTATTGATAAAATTAATAATATGAATCTCAGTCCTGGATTTTACAAAGTGGATAATGTTATGAAAAATGAGATATTTAAAGAACCAACAGTTAAAAGAGCCTTTTCCCTCGTAAGACAACATACTAATTACTCTTCATAACCGTGGGCTGTTTGATGTTTTACCTAATTTGTAAATACTAGCAATTGGTTAGTTGACCTTTACTTTTCTTTTATGTATATATGTATTTTTTTTTTTACCAGACGAATGCTATGTTACAGTATTGTACGTTTTCTCCTCTCTGTTACTGTGATCAGGTCTTGAAATCAAGACGAAAGCTCAGGGTCTACGATCTCTCCTTTCACCGTTCACACACACACACACATTCTATTGACATCGTGAGAACCGAGGTGTTACGAGATTTGTGAGCAGTTTTCCTTCGTTGTATCACTGAATACAATTTCATTTTATCGTAAAATATTGATTTCTAATTATTTTAGGAGTCTGTAATAATTATATATATATATATATATATATATATATATATATATATATATATATATATATATATATATATATATATATGTGTGTGTGTGTGTGTGTGTGTGTATGTATATATATATATATATATATATATATATATATATATATATATATATATATATATATATAGAGAGAGAGAGAGAGAGAGAGAGAGAGAGAGAGAGAGAGAGAGAGAGAGAGAGAGAGAGAGAGAGAGAGAGAGAGAGAGAGATTATTACAGAATCCTAAAATAATTAGAAATCAACAATTTACGATAAAATGAACTTGTATTCAGTGATACAACGAAGGAAAAATATATTTTTGTTCCATGTTCACAGATCTCGTAACACCTCGGTTCTCACGATGTCAATGGAATGCATGCAGGCCATTTCTCCATTCTGGGCTCAGATTTCTCTTTTCAGTGCAATAGTCATCTTTTTGACTGTGATTGTCATTGTGTGGCACTAAAATTCATCACTCATCCTGAAACTATAAGAATATTGCCGGTAACTCATAAATTCACATCCTTGTGAAAAATTAATCTTATATTTTTAGATGTTCGAGTTAAACTGGGCATTCGAGTATAGCGTCTTTATTCACTTTTTAAAGTGGGCCTATTTAGACATACCTGCTTGTAACAAGATCACCTATTTCTAAAAAAAAAAAAAAAAAAAATGACGTAGTAGAACTGAGTCTCACACCCGAAAGAAACGGAACAAGACTCAACTTTCCTTTTGAGTAGAAGTCTGTTGCTGCTGCTGATAATTTACTTGCAAAGTTGTGGAAACACGAATTAGCAGGTCTCAAGGAGCGCCTTCGGTGGAGCGAGACCGGAAAAAAAGAGCCCGTGGAGGCATAAGGCCACCTTAAGCCAGAGAGACAGCCCAACTGTAACTGTACTGTACGAGTACTTCTCTGATCCCCGAAGGAACTTAGTTAGGACAAGGAAGAATTATTAAAGAGGACAAATGAGAACAAATAGAAAAAGATGCCTCTCCAGAGACACACGATAGGACGATAGGCCTATATTCTTTATCGATGACTAAAACCAAAGCACAGATGCCTGTCAAGACATCAAACTGTGGGAACGACCAAGGAACCACCGTGAAGGCGACTGGATCCTTCCTTGTGTACGACTCGGAGGTAAAAACTGCCTTTGGTGTCACAACTCTTCCAGCGTCGGACGAAACCTAAAAAAGAAAAAAATGACAATCAATCATTCTGCACAACTGCATCATCAAGTAAACCAGAAGCAACGATACTCAATGTGTGCTGTGAAGGAAGTCAGCCTTCGAAACAAAGAGGATTTCTTGACGGAATGAAAATATTTAAACACGGCGGTGATTTCCCCTTCAGGAGTGTCAACACTCAAAGCTTTGTTCGAGAGATGAGGAATTTAAGGAAAAAATTCACCACCCAACTGCTATCTATCAGTCTATCTATCTAGTTTTCTATCTATCTATTTATCCATTTATCTAAACACACATATGTGAATACATAAAGTGGAAAGGCATGGAACTATAAACTCTCGGAAGCAATTGTTTAGAGAGAACCACAAAATAAGGACTGAAGGGATATCAGACTGAAGGCCTTTTGCTAACCAAAAAGGACTGAGATCAAAATACTGTTTATTGGGTGAAGAGAGTTAACGATTATATGCTTGTCTACATATCCTCTCTGATGAGGATTCGGAATAACGTCGTTCCCTTAATTAAGGCAAAAAGCGAGTTTATGTAATGGTGAGAACACTGAGTGTGGGGGTGGAAGATGAGGGAAGGGGTGATGTAATGCAGAGAGAGAGAGAGAGAGAGAGAGAGAGAGAGAGAGAGAGAGAGAGAGAGAGAGTAACCTGCAATATAAACAACAGCATTCCATTGTTATTTGGTGCGTGTAAACTGTTAGACAAAGAACGAAGTTAAGTAAAGACGAAGGAAGCAGGAAATGGGTGATACAAAGACCATGTACTTCAACCCATTTTAATCCAAGTGTAGATGCTAATGTCTTCTGTAACAGTCGGTTAAGTCTTCCTTTGCAAGTCGTCCTGTTTTTGTTCGTTCTCTGTTTATGCGTCCTGTCTGTATTGTCTGATTCTCTCTTTCACTGTCTTTGGTCTGTCTGCGTCTGTCTTTCTCACTCATTCTCAGAACGATAGCATAAGAATCCCCTGACGCATAACGAAAGCTGTAGCACCCTTGGGAAAGGGGATGGAAGCAAGGTTTCAAAATGAACTCTCAAGGACAAATCTTGATGCATCCTCTCTCTCCTCCCATCATCTGGCTAAACTGTTGGGGGAGGGAGGGGGCGGGCTATCATTTTTTTATGGGTTACAAGAGAAAGGTCAGACAGTAAAGGGTAGTTTTAATTTTAAAAAGTATTAAATTTAAACCTTAGTCTCTTTAAAGAGGGAAGACTATAGCTACCAGAGAAAGCGTTCCTTACACTGAATCTTATTTGTTTTAACAAGGACGCGAAAGAACTAATCAGGTTTGTTGATTTGTTCTAACAATATTACGGCTCTGCAGCATCTATGGTTATCAGGAACTGAGGAAAGACATTCCCTCATACCAACACCCCTCTACAGACATCGACCTTTATCTCAGGAAATTAAGCCAAACGATAAACTAAAAGTCTCTCTCTCTCTCTCTCTCTCTCTCTCTCTCTCTCTCTCTCTAGCGCGGGGGAGCTAAAGTACATTTTATGAGAACGCTTTGGATGCTGAAGTTAATGGATATTACTTATTCACACTGATTAATAACATGACATGCAACGAGACAGTACGCCATCTGCTGACTTGTCAGGTCTCATTGTGACCTACTTCCATTCGCACCAAGACACCTGCCTGGGTTCTGCTGCAGATTACATTAATCTTACTTTGGGAGGCAGAAGTATTATGCCTATGCTCAACCCCGCTCTTTTGCTCTGTCCTGGAGCTGAGATAGGGAGGGAATTTGTTCATCTCTTAGATGGATTTGATAGGAACAACGAAAATAAAGGTTAAATGCAGAATGATGAAAAAATGAAGCAAGATATGAAAACAAGTGAAAGTCATGGGTTAGCAAAGCAGAGTGCATGGGGAAGGTGATACAAACTGCGGGGCTGGGACCTGGGAGGTTAGGAAAGACTGCAGTCACTCCTTCAAAAGTGAGCAGAGAGAGCGGAAAGGAATTCCAAAGCTATTTGGGAATCGGACATTCATCTGGCAGATGAAACTAGATAGACTAAGTGATGAGTGGACATTGAGAATTGAGAACGCTATATGAAACATTTGTCACATTTAGCAAAACCAAAACAAAAAAAATAGCTGTGGGATTTGGTTAACCTGAACTGTTCACACGAAGAAAAAAAGGATGAATCTAAAGGCAATAAGAAACTCTGTCTTAATGCAGTTGAAAGAGGCAGCAACTTCATCACAAAGGACCAACATATATCAAATATATGTTTGTGTTTGCACTTGAAAATGAGAAACTTGCAATCACGAAGAGAGAAAAGGTCTGGGCTCGGACAGTGGAGAATATACTAAAAAGAGAATTGTTAAACGTATAAGCCTAAGTGAGGTTATTATTTATGCTGCTTTTTCATTGTCTTCTTTCAAGCTCATTTTGAATTTTTCAGTCCATAGAAATGGAAAGAAAATATCAATTATAAAGAAAAAAACGGGAAACACGCAAATTTATTTGAATTTAACCTATATTAACCTTAATGTCGGTGGCCTCACCCGAAGAGAAATGTAAAATTTAGACAACAGGTGGGCTGATGTCTACTTGAACTTCATCTTGCACCACTTACGTAATTTTATCATTTCTTTTGGTGTGTTTCACCAACCAAAAATATTTTAGGACTATTTTTCCATACCAGAGCATAAAGTGTAGTGCAATGATGCTACAGCCAGGCCATTAATTATCATCCACATGAAAAAATATCGATAAGTTATGTAATAAAAATAATTTATTTACAACTTATATTTCTTATATTGAAAAATTGTCATTTTACCAGTGTTACACAAGAAAAGGGTTAAATAAAAAAAAAATAGTAAGAAATTTATTAGACTATCAGACCTAACTTAACAATATAGACTATTGAATCAAGACTTTCTTGAGCAATGAATCCTTCCTTCCATTCCGTCGATTCATCGAAGGAGCAGAAGAATCAAGCAGGCTTTCTCTCTCAGGTCAGGACTAAAATATGCCCCTATTTAACGTCTTTTTCATGTTGACTTCGAAATGTTTATCAATTAAAGGAAATAATTAATAACATCTGACCGAGAAACGCCCTTCCTTCTCACAAAGACTAACTTCAGGAGGCTGAGCAGAAGAAGAAGAAGAAGAAGAAGAAGAAGAAGAAGAAGAAGAAGAAGAAGCAGAAGAAGTGCCGAGAATCCTCCATCGACCGAGCAGAGGAAAAGGCTTTTGGTGTTCAAAGCCCTTCTTAATTAAGTGCTAAAGCAAATGCAAGACAACAGTGACTCAATATTAAGCTATTCTGATTGCGTTATCATAGGCAAGAACCCGTAGGGGGTAGTACCGTCAGTGCAGCTCACGTGGTGCACTGTAGATATCACTCGAAGTTTTTTGCAGCGTCCCTTCTGCCCCTAGCTGCAGCCTCTTTCATTCCTTTGACTGTACCTCCGTTTTTATTCTCTTTCTTCCATCTGACATGTCACCCTCTCTAACAATTGTTTCACAGCGAAACTGCGAGGTTTACCTCCTGTTACACCTTTCACACCTTTTTTAGGGGCCATTTCCCTTTCAGCGTTGAATGACCTCATAGCTCCCAGCAATCGGCCTACGTCGTAAATCTAACATTCCAATTACTATAATCCAATTATAGGGAAAAGGGCAAACATTATGTCCAATTTACTTTTAAAATTCTTCGGACACCATTTGGAGACGTTGGGTGCAATAGTGGAAAGGGGGGAGGGGTGATGTAGCACAGGTAAGAGAGAGAGAGAGAGAGAGAGAGAGAGAGAGAGAGAGAGAGAGAGAGAGAGAGAGAGAGAGAGAGAATGATTATAGGTAACATTTTAATTTGAACCACTACCGCATTCTGGACTTGAAAATATAATTTTCCTGCTGTAACGTTTTCCGAAAAGGTGAAATACACAGAAGGGACAGATCAGCAGGAATCCGGAGGATCAATATTTGCAGGAAAGTTCAAAATTCGGATTCCACAGTAAGCTGTAGGTCCCGTTGCTAGTTAACCAACTGGTTCTTAGCCACGTAAAATAAATCTAACCCTTCGGGCTAGCCCTCTCTAGGAGAGCTGTTAATCAGATCAGTGGTCTGGTTAAACCAAGGTATACTTAACTTAACTTGCCAACATGTTGGGAGGATTCTCGAAAAATGACTCATGAGTGAAATTTCTTCGTTCGGTTTTGGTCCCAATCACAGGTCAGTGATAAACAATATTTTATTATGGTTGCCTTCCGTGAACTTACTATTCATGCAAAGATGATACTCATTCTTAAAAGAAGTCCTCCAATATTTTTTCAACGCGACAGCAAAACACCCAAGAGTTGTGAATTACTCTGAGGTTGGAATTAGGATAACGCGACGGAAACTGTTTATCTCTTAGCTTCCTATCACTCTGCAATTAGCATTTATTCCTTGATTAGCTTTCATCCCATGTTCTGTTGGAACTTTTCTTCTTTCATGTAGCTTCAGTGTCCATCCATGCATCACCGCACTCCACTTTGACTCCATTGGAGTAAATACCGAGGGTTTAAACGCTTCCCCTGTCACCTGGGAGCTCTTCCGTCCAGCAGCTATCCAACTTTCGGGCTACTTCTTGCGTCAGTTTTTTCTTCTAATTTCAGACAAGACTCTTGACGCCAACACTAGTTTTTAATGTTGTTGTTAACGTTGGAATGGTGTTGGTTTATAGTATTTATGTCAGCCACTTGTATCAAAGAACGAGGACCGCATTAAAAATGATGATAGTGTCCTTGCTTAATTTCAATTCACGCATAGTTACTGTTGTGGACGTTTAAGATTTTTTTCGTTATATCGGAATAACGATCATTGTAATCAGAACAGTAATTCGCTTAATAATGATAGTGGTTTTTTTTCCCAACAAAGACAACGACAAAGGCTTCAGGCATTCAAACTTTTAACTTTTACAGTTACGCTGAGACATTGACAACCCCTTTTGGCCAAACGAAATTTTTCAGCAATTAAGCCTCCATGCTATTACATGCGAAGCATAATTTTTCAAGCACCACGCTATCTGAAGAACACATTAATTCTGTTTGCCAGCCTTTACTTTGTAATTATTATCCTCGGCATATAACACATTCTTAACATTTTTTTTGTTAATTCACTTTAAGAAGAGCTACTGACAGTTCTCTTTCATTTTGGAAATTATTTCATAAAACACACCTGAAAGAAAGTCACCTAAGCAGAACTCGGTCTGTTTGTCTCACATAAAATGAGTTTACCTCGAATATAAAAGAGTAGTTTTCCTGCCCTTGCACCAGCTCTTTCCAAACAGTTTCACTGAAATTTGCTGCAAAATTTCCACATGTCTTATATTATGAACACATATAATGTGACGATATCAATAAGTTACTCATTAATTTCTTCAGCCATTCCCCTTAATTGCCAAGAAAACCTCCCATATAGCACACAAGCAAAACTGCCGTTCTGTTTCCTCTTCATTTCCCTCCATGACAAGTCTTCCTTTTCATCATTTCTTGGAAAATACCTATGAACATAAAATTCCACTTGCCACGTATACAAGCTTTCATTATTTACCTCTTACATGTAACAAGGATTGTACAGTCTGGCTTCGTAAGATAATTTTTATAATTTTCAGTTCATAGAGTAGTTTCATCAATTTCTCTTCTCTATTAATGCGATGAAGAAAGGCCAGATAAAAAAAAAAAAAACTTAGTAATCTGGATAAAAAAAAAAAAAGAACACGGCTTCTAAACAATAACTTTTTTCCTGGCGGATCTAGGAATTTGGAATAATTGATGTGCTTACTGGAATGGCACTTTCGAGTATGCTTTCATCAAATTAATGAAAATTTTCGTTTGATGAATAAACAGAAAAATAGGAGAAACTCTCGGAGGTGTTGTATGGGAAACCGATTGTGAGAGGTTGAACGTGTCACACGTTTTTCCGTCGCCTGCACAATGACCTTTATATCTTCCCATCCGAAATGGTGAAAGAGGATTCTTGATACAGTCTGCATCTCGAATAAAAAAAAATGATAGAAGTTCTTAGTGTTCTTGTAAGTTGTTTCATGCTTAGGCTCCATCTTTCATTAGAGCACTTGACTTCTAACCCCCATCAAATTAAGCCGAATCGTATATGAACTAATATCCTCTGGGAGCTTATGTTAATGACTTATTATAGTTACTTTTAGCTGTCTGAAAGAAGTAAAAATAAATGCTGTATATTGCAATATATTGCAATACGCAAGATTAAAATATGATATTACTGGTTCCTTCAATTATAAAAAAAAAAACCTATGGTATTTTACGGAGAAAAATGATGACAGGTATGAGCATTATCTCTCATATTTTTGGTTAGAGTTTAAGAACTGTTTTTCCTTTTCGGTTCCCAGTAAAGATATATATATATATATATATATATATATATATATATATATATATATATATATATATATATATATATATATATATAGAGAGAGAGAGAGAGAGAGAGAGAGAGAGAGAGAGAGAGAGAGAGAGAGAGAGAGAGAGAGAGAGATAGGCCGTAAACCAAGAAAGTTCTGGACGCGAATATATATATATATATATATATATATATATATATATATATATATATATATATATATATATATATATATATATATATATATATATATATATATATATATATATATATATATATATATATATAAAGATAAAAAAGACCCATAAAACACTATTTGAAAGTTGTAACCATATATTTCGAACGCTTCCTTCTGTGCCCCTGTTCACTGGTAAAATATTGACAGATGAAATGTTGCAAGGGTATATATACTAAGCATATGTAGGTGTGGCAGTAAGTCTCCGATGTCACCTGCATACCATCGGAGACTTAATGCCACACCTACATATGCTTTGTATATATACTATTGCAACATTTCATCTGTCCATATTTTACCAGTGAACAGGGGCACAGAAGGAAGTGCTCGAAATATAAGGTTGCAACGTTCAAATAGTGTTTTATGGGCCTTTTTATCTTAATATTATACTGTGGTATGACAGTAAAAGACATTTATATATACTGTATATACATACACACACACACATTATATATATATATATATATATATATATATATATATATATATATATATATATATATATATATATATATATATATATATATATATATATATATATATATATATATATATATATATATATATATATATATATATATATATATATATATATATATATATATATATATATATATATATATATATAAACGCTTTTTATACAAGTGTTAAGCATGTGTGCATACAATTAACAGCACTACACGTAACATGAGTCAAAGGAAAAGCAAATATACGCTGATGAACGCAGAGGCTTTCCAAGGGATTGAACTTACTATACTGTATAACCTTGGGTATGTATTTAACTCGGCTGGTATAAAGTAATAGTTTCTTCTCTAATAATATTTCACACAGTTAACAAACCATGTCTCCAATTAATTTTGGTAAAATAGCGTGCGTGAAAAGAATAACTGAATTCCTCCCTCTCTTTCCCGACTGTGAACCGTATATTATAAGGATGATTTGTTACCTTTAACCATATTAAATGGACTCCGCTCTCAGTGATTAAAATGAAAATGTGTGTTCTGGTTCCGGTACTCTAATTACTTTGTATAAAATTTTCAATGTCATGCTTGAGATTTACCCTAGAGATGCTCGTCAGTGTAGTTAATAAATGACAGTGATTGAAAGTGACAGCTCAAGGTCAAGAGAGTGAGTGTGTTGTAAACAAAGCGACGCGTGGCATGTTTACAGTCAATCTAGGTTCAAGGGGCCGCCGTGACAATAGCAGCGTAAATTTATGACTATATATTGCTACGTCTAGGGACGTCTTTTCTCGCAACCTCACCCAGTTTTGCATTTGCATTTAATTGAAAAAAAATAAACAACCCTGTTCCCCTTAGTAAGGGGACTGAGGCTTCAATTCGTCCCTCATAATCTCTCATCTTCCCACATTGTTAAGCCTGACCCTCTCTCTCTATTCAGAGTGACTTGCTGGAGCTTAATTTGCAGGTATCCGTGTGCCCAGCGAGATTGAGGGGAGGAAACCCTAAAAGAGAAAGTTGACCCCCTCCCTTCACTCTGAGCCCCCCAATTGACGAACCCACGTGGGCGGGCCATGCTGTTTACAAAGGGAAAATTGACATCAACGCTATCTGGCTGAGAAGCCACCCGTAATCCACGGAGGTTATAAAGGGATTCCCCAAGCAGAATTCCCTCTCAGTTGCTTTAGACCGCTCCGAGAAAAAGCTCAGGAAATCAATCTGGGCAGACATCCTTTGTCTGTTCCCTTGAACACGTGTCGTCCCCTGGACATCGACACTATACTTTATTAGTGGCAATATAATTCCTTCCTCCATCACCACGCACTATTGAACGAAGACAACGTCGTCTGGACCAGGTAAGTGCCGAATTAGGCTTGTGCCAGTCACGAATCCTGTTAACTCTTTATTCCATTTTCCCTTCAATTGCCTCAGTAATTTGTGTGGGAACATTCAGTGTTTAACGAAATATGCCCTAGTGTTCGATTGAGTTCCTTGGCGCCATCTGTGCATCCCTCAGCCCCTTGGAGTCTTATTATTATTATTGCAAGTAACCGTCTTGCATATTTGCAGATTTAGGCCTCGCCTGTGGAACTTTCTCGGCCGATCCATGTGCGACTCCCCATTCAACAGCAATCTTCCCTGTTACGAAGATATCGCCAGCATAGAACATTTGTTTATTTCGCTGGCTCTTGTTATTACCTGCCCAGTAATTCGTCATTCTTCTGATCATTGTTGTTATGTAAATATAATTAGTTAAGAGAACCCTTGAGTTTACGTAGATTCCTCCCCTGAAGAAGGCCTTAAGCCATTGATTTCATTTGCTCTGCCTATGAGTGATTCTAATGGTAATTCAGATGAGTATAATATGAAAGGAATTTCCCCTGCGTTATCCGTTACCACCAGATACCAAGTAAGTACCCCAGAATACTCATAGAAATATATATATATATATATATATATATATATATATTATATATATATATATATATATATATATATTATATATATATAGTATATATATATATATATATATAGACACGCATACGCATACATTGTGGCTATTACAAATACATATGTATCTGGTAAAAAGTGACCAGTAGATTCTCTATGTATATATATATATATATATATATATATATATATATATATATTATATATATATATATATATTATATATATATATATATATATATATATTATAAATATATATATATATATATATATATATATATATATACATACATATACGAGTATATATATATTATAGAGAAATACAGTAGTTGGAGAGAATCTGAACTGCAGTACGACACAAATGTCCACTCATCTTCAGCCTCTCCACTCAAAAGTTCTCATAGAAGTAGTGCCTGGTTTCCAGACTTCTGGTTCTCACAGAAGCCTATTCAACCCCAGGTGATGTCGGCTCCAGTTCATTTCTGTCTTATCTGTATTAGGATATTCCTTGTTTTTCCCTCTTTCTCACTCTGTTCGGCCTTCTGTATTGTATTCTTCTGGTTAAAATTTCACTGTCATACCGAGAATAATGTACAGTACAATAATACAAATCATACAGGAATAATGAGTAATCTTACTTAGTTATTAAGTTTTATGCACAGCTGCTTTACATGTGGCTAACTATGCTACCACATTATTTCACTACATTGCTGTGTAATATA
>JANJGK010009530.1:5000-20866 GCA_039081455.1 Macrobrachium rosenbergii
ATAGGTCCCAGTGTTTGGCCTTTGGTCTAAATTCTACATTCAATTCCATCAACAAAAAACAGTGAATACTTGGAGAGCAAATCCAGCCGCGAGTGGCGCGTGGAAATAAAGGTTCGGGAAAAGCAGCCCAAGGAAAAACAGGAGATTCTGGGGAAATAAACAATGAAAGTAGAAAGGGTTTTTCAACGAACAGACCCGCTATAATGACAAGTACTCCGTAAATTGGTGGAAATTGGATAAACAGAAGAATGATTAGTGCACGAAGGGGAGAAGAGAAGAGGAAAGGTGGAGGAGGAAATGACAAACAGGAAAGGAGCATTAAAGGAAGAACCTGTTTAGGGCAGAAGTTCCGGAGGAAGAGTGACAAAATGAAACAATAAGCACAGGAAGCGAACAGAGGAGGATTGAACAATGAAGAAGCGAGCCAGGGCAACCCACATTTACGTCAGACAGACAGACAGATATTCAAAACGAGCGAGATAAACTTAGGATGAAAATTCAAATGACAAAAGTGATGATTAGATGATTAATTCATTTAACTCGAGCTAACCTGTACTTTGAATTATTTCATAAATAACGATGAACACAGAACTTTAATTATTTCTGTGTTCACCCTGAAGAAAAGGTCGAGTGGAAATTTACGAAAATAAAAATTAAATGTTGAATCTTTTATACCAACAAGCGGAAGCATATTTTCCTCCGTGAGTTAGAGTCTTGACTTCTCGCAAAAAAAAAAAAAAAAAAAAAAAATATGCCACCATAGAATAACACCGAATTGTACAGAATTCGGAATGACCTTTATTATCGTTGAACTCTCTTGTGATGATACTTACAAAGTTTGAAAAAAGAATTCTGAAGAATATTCTGCTGAGATATGACTAAGAGCTCTGGCTGTCTTCATTCAAAAGAGATTATAAAAGAATTCGGAAAACTAGCGACATTCGAAGTGTCTCAACTATTACAAACGTAACGTCTGGAGACACCCCAAAGAAACTTTACTATAAATATCGAAAGAATGATAGCCTAGGAATATCACTTCCAGAGAGCAAACGGCAGCCATATCTTATTATCTCAAGTGATCATCATCATTCTAGCGATCTACAGGGGATACAAAAGCATGGAAAGGATCCAAAGCTATCGAAAAGGAAATCAGTGCGTGGGGCGCTGATTTGTTCAAGAATTTCCTCACCATAGTCAAAAAAATTTGCATCGGTGCGCTCTAACTGCAATGCAAAACAGTGGAGTAACTAAGGGGGACAGCCCGCCCCGGGAATTACTGTCCGGGGGACGAGGGGGCACTCTAGCATCTTTTGAGACGTTACGGTTTAAAAAGTGCGTTTAATTTTCATCACTCTAGTACTTTTTAGCACGGGAATGGGGCGGCCCGAGCGCCACTCACGCTAGTTACGCCACTGATGCAAAAGTTTATCACCAGTAAAATTAAGAAACACTTACAGAAAAGTTATCCGTAACACTTTACTGCAAAAGCAGAACACCGCCGTAACACTTTACTGCAAAAGCAGAACACCGCCGTAACACTTTACTGCAAAAGCAGAACACCGCCGTAACACTTTACTGCAAAAGCAGAAAACCGAAGACATTCAACTGCTGCAACCCGAAAGTTGAATTCAAGATTAACGACGAACTAAGAAGGAGATGAATACAGTAAAAATAGTGTGACAAAGAAAGCGTGTTTAGCATACAGAGGGTGGAAGAGTAGAGAGATAGGGAGGAGACAAGGAAAGTGTGAAGGGAAAGGAAAATCTCAGAAAAATAAATAAGACACGGGTCACTCTGCAATGGAAAGAAGGGGAAACTTGTGGATTCTTTCTCCCACCCAATACTGTACATCAGGGAAGTTTCAATTAGACATCCAGTTCCCCACCTAACAGTTCTGCACGAGTGTTTTTCTGTACTCTCTCTCTCTCTCTCTCTCTCTCTCTCTCTCTCTCTCTCTCTCTCTCTCTCTCTCTCTCTCTGTCCAAGCTATCTTTTACGTTCACCAACTTCAAAAAAAAAATGTAACATATGTCGAGAAAATGCTATGGAGTGGCCGCGTGTGAGAGGCGACAGATGCGTCGGAGATATGTAAATCACCTTATGGATTTTTTCTTCTTTTCTGATATGTAACTCAAACAGGCTCAGTTTCTGAAGGCTAGACGTATTCTGTGTACGACTTGTTTGTGCATGTGTATGTGTGTCCGAGTGGATGCGCCAGGATTGTGGAAGCTGTCAGCCTCAGTTGCTTCTCACAAAAAGGCCGCAGAATAACAACGAAACTAAGGATAAGCGCTGTTTTCAAGGACAGAATAAACTTTTCATTCTTTGTTCGTAACATTTGAAAACTTGAAATGATGTGATTTTATTTTATATAGACACATGAAAACATCAATATGTGTGTATATATAATATTATATATATATATATATATATATATATATATATATATATATATATATATATATATATAATTATATATATATAATCCAATGTAGCACGAATGAACGCGTGCTTGAGAGTATCATAAAATCCACGCAAGAAGGTGAGTGAAACACGGGACTTTGAACAAGTACTTTCGTAGTTTATGCTATAATTTTCAGTGTGAACTTAAAAATGTAAAATAAACTACGAAAGTACTTGTCCAAAGTTCCGGTTTTCACTCACCTTCTTACGTGAATTTTATGATATATATAAATAAAGATATATGTGTGTGTATACATATATATACATTTATATTTGATGGTGAGTCGCGGTGATGACTGGCCAAGTATAGGTTTTGGTTAGCGTCCCCTGTCGCCGCTGCTCTGTCCTCTTCGGGAGGTCCCCCCCCTCCCCCCACCCTCCCCCTCTCCTGTCTCCCTTCCCTTTGAGTTTCCCTCCCCGTCGGCATGCAACATTTGCATCAAGGGCGTGAAAATGTTCAGCATTTACGAGCGGAAATAATCTCTCTACCTTGGGGACTGAGTACCGCAGATTTTGTTTTGACAAATGTCAGACCAAGTACGATGGGGAGCGACTCTCTTTTCCTCACTCGTATTTCGCAGGTGCTGGAATTTCTCATATTGAGGCAGACCTTACGAAAAGAGGCAGCAGAACCCACGGAGCTTCGAATCCTATTTTCTGTTTTTTTCTTTTTTTCTTTTTTTTGAGATTTGCCTTTCTCTGTTACTTGTCGAAAGATCCTCATTTTTTTTTTTTTCGAAAGATACCATTTTTGCTTGGATATTTCCACGTCAGTTTAAATGTTTTCTGTATTTCTAGCACCGCGTGGAGGGTGAAATCTAAAGGAAAATGCTGCATATTCAACCACAGATGAAGATATTTTTCATACGGAAAGTGGTTGCACTCTGCAACATGTGTGTGTGTGTGTGTGTGTGTGTGTGTGTGTGTGTGTGTGTGTGTGTGTGTGTGTGTGTGTGTGTGTGTGTGTGTGTGTGTGGGCGTCTATACTTTCATTTTTTATTTATTTGTTATAGCATATGCCATAGTTAGCGCTACACACACACATTATACATATATATATATATATATATATATATATATATATATATATATATATATATATATATATATATATATATATATATATATATATATATATATCATATATATATATATATATATATATATATATATACATATATATATATATATAATATTTATACAATGAGGCTAGGACTCCACCTACAAACACCTGTCAGGTGGAAATACTTGGTTTCCAGCCATCTGTATGTTCGTATGCACTGTCCTGCTAGCATACAAGTGTTGAATTTTTGCCACTTTGTACCAGTCCTCTGAAGATGGCTTAACAATAAAGCCAACACCGGCCAGGTTTTTCAACCGTTTCTAATTTCTTTCCTTTGGTTTTTGATATAGAGATAATAAATTTTAGATTTTTCATTGTGCATAATTATGTATGTTCAGGTATCTAAACTACGAAACGTGTACTACAGACCGAAAGTGTATGAAAACATTAAACTATCTGCGTTAGATGATTCAAGTCGTGCAAGTTCATACAAATAAACACTTTATTCACCAGTCTCTGTTAAAAATGCTGGTACATTTGTAACAAGAGTTTATAACCCGAATATCCGAATAGATCTCCCATTAAATATTTATTATTAGACATCATTGACATCTTTTTCCATTTCAAGAAAAGTGCTACTAAAGTGATAAATAAAATGTGTAAGTGATTAGCAAAAATTTAATGGGTCACGATACCCTAATGAGTGATTCATTTCTTACCATAAACTGAGGGTACAGGGTTCATAAAGGCTGTACTCGAAGGCGAGGGGTTGCTATTCTATTGTGGAGAAATCGAGACAATTCAATTTTCCCGTTGGTTATGAAGATGTGCGTTGTAAGTACAACAGACTAAATTGCATTATGGGTAATTTTATGCACAAAACAAAATTGTACTGGAATTCTCATCGCGTCCTTTTCCATCCTTGGTGTCCGGGAAAGCGAGTTTCGCTTTTGCAAAACGGAACTGTTTCCTTGCATCCAAATCCAAAAATCGTATTTGCCATTCTCGATTCAGTTCCATTAGAAGTCTTATCTCGCTGTTCATTGTCATTTGGGATTTCCGAAAAGAGCTTTTTTCCTATCTATCTGCGTCTTTTCGATCCAGAGCTGTTACTGCGCCAATCTGTTTTCTTTCTCAGTAGTTACGAATTTTTTTTTTTACTTCGTTTATCTTTCATAATTTTTCTCTGGGTAAGTGGACTTGCTGGCAATCCTATGAATTCCTTTTTCGTGCTCTTCGGCTCCGCGCACTCCCTCCGTCTCGCAAATCTCATTAGTGTTTTCTCCCGCTGGAATTCATGATTCTTCCTTTGTTTCCGCATTTTCTCAGTTTTATCTTTAATACTCCCGTATTCATGTTTAGTTTTCTTCCTATTAGAAACTGCGTTTTTTAGTTTTCTGTAAAAAAAAAAATATTGTGAGTTGGTTATTTGTTTGTCCATCCGCACTTTCTGTCCGCCCTCAGATCTTAAAAACTACTGAGGCTAGAGGGCTGCAAATTGGTATGTTGATCATCCACCCTCCAATCATCAAACATACCAAATTGCAGCCCTCTAGCCTCAGCAGTTTTTATTTCATTTAAGGTTAAAGTTAGCCATGATCGTGCGTCTGGCAACGCTATAGGAAATGCCACCACCGGGCCGTGGTTGAAAGTTTCATGGGCCGGGGCTCATACAGCATTATACGCTGGACAGAAAACACGACTGCGCAGAAGAAACTTCGGGCGCATTTTTTACTTGTTATAGTAGTTTTCATTTTCTCATTTGGTTTTCGTCTCCACGCCGACGCCATAACAGTTTCATTACGGTCTCCGAGTGTATCTTAATTTCTCTTTCCGATCTCATTTCTCTGACGTCAAAACCAGTCGTAAAGCCCCGCCAATAACCCTCTCTCTCTCCCCCCCACCACTCTCTATTACATCCCACACCCCTCTCTCTCTCTCTCTCTCTCCCTCTCTCCCTCCCTCCTCTGTCTATCTACGCTCCCAGTCCTCTCCTCTGTGGCTGTCCCTTCCCTCCCCTTTCGGTCTCCCTCCATAAAGTAAACATTATTCCATTATATTGCGACGACATTAAGCTCAATTGCTCTTAAGAGTGATATGAGAGCGATATTAGATGTCTCAGCAAAGAACATCTCAGCGATGAAGGAAGGAGCAGAGGGAAGGAGAGAGTGGTGGAAAGTGGGGGGTGGGGGGTGAGTAAAAGTGGGGTTTTACTTTGCGTAGTTGGCATTTCTTTACTCTGCCTTTGGTACAGGAATGTATGAAGTATAAATACTGTTTGTCAAACTCTTTTTTTATGATAGCCTAAGATGCGACTGTTTGTTCTATAACTGGGCTGGTGTTTGAGTCGGTCCGCCAGTTTTATCATCATAAACGGATTTCAGAAAGAATTCCTAAGAAGACTCCTTAGGATTTATGAACTGCCGACAGTTTGGAAAGTCGATTCATATTGAATCAGTCCGCCAGTTTTCTCGTCAAAAAAGGATTTCAGAGAGAATTCCTAGGAAGATTCCTTAGGATTTATGAACTGCCGACAGTTTGGAAAGTCGATTCATATTGAATCAGTCCGCCAGTTTTCTCGTCAAAAAAGGATTTCAGAGAGAATTCCTCAGAAGATTCCTTAGGATTTATGAACTGGCGACAGTTTGGAAAGTCGATTCATATCAGTTAATGGTGGCTATTCTCTATTCTTATTTTCTGCCGTTGTATAATAGAAAGCAGTTGACTGTCATGTTCATTTAGATCATGCAATTTCCTCATTTTTATGGAATAGGTATTTTATTCATCAAATCAAGACCTTAATATATGCTGGCATACAAATTTTATTTCCAGCGAAGAGACGAAGACGGGTAAGTCAAGTTAGGTAACCGCAAGAAATAAAATCATGGCAAATTCCATTATTCTGGGAACACGGAGGAAGACCGAAAATTTCACATGCTATAAATGCATAGCATTACGGGACGATCTAACCAGTCATGTCCCGAGTATGAAAATTAATAGTATTTTTTACTGTTTCCAAATATTTCATGTCCTTTAAGTGGCAACGTGAATCAATAATAATTATGGGAAGATCAGAACAATATTGACTGTCTATGATTTTTCGGTGTTAAGTTTTGATTTTGACAAAGCAAAGCCTTATCATTCTATGCCCAAAGGCATTCATCACGTGAAGAATAAAACTTTTTTTCTAACATTCAGACATCAATTTTCAAAACATCTGAAGGGCAAACGATATGAACAAATTTCAATCAATAGAACAGAGGTGTAAGTTACAGAGTTCATGAGAGAGAGAGAGAGAGAGAGAGAGAGAGAGAGAGAGAGAGAGAGAGAGAGAGAGAGAGAGAGAGAGAGAGTGTTCCCTCCTACTTTCCAACAATTTTTTGGTCCCTTTCCCCTCGGAATTGGGATGATGTAAATTGAAAATCTATTTCGGTCCATAAAGATTCCCTTCCATCAAAGGATATCATCAGCACTTGTTTCCCTTCTTTTAATATAATTAACCATCGCGCTTATCTCTTCTCCTTTATCGGAAATTCTATCTTCGTCACATTTTACTAGAATTTATTCTCTTTAAACTCTTCTTCTTCTGCATTTGAGCCAAGGCCATCATCATTTCTAATGAAGGATGTCCAATGTCCATTCAGACAAAGGACACTGACGGAGAGAGACTACTTGAACCGATATTTCTCTGTAGTCATTTGTGTTTTGTTATTCACCTCCCTTTGTGCGGTTCCATGAGAGAATTCCTGCTGTCTTTCTCATATACCTTTTACTACTACGGTATTTTGTCCATTTCAAAAGGAAAGTTCTTGTCATTACTAAAAAATCATCCTTTTTCTGGATGAGTGTCCCCAATGTGGAATATCTGTACTCACGGGGTGATATCTAATGTCCATAATCATTTTGGTCAAGGCTATTCGGATGAGTGATAAAGGCTGAGACAGCCTTTCCATGATTGATAAGCATCGAATTCAAAGCGTAGGAGAGAAGAACTGACACTCATTTACACCCGAGAGGTCTGAGAAAAGAGGTCTGAATTGTATTTAGCCTATGTAGATTCAGAACCACAGCCCAACACATTACACATAAGCACACACAACAGGTGAACCATATTTTTTTACATCAGCACAGGCTGCTATTGCTCCCTTGTGCCAAGATCTCCATGGAAAAGGGTGTTTTAACTCAATCTGAGACTCATTCATTCTTCTGGCAGAACAAAAGCCAAACCAGTGAGAGAAAAATTCATAAGGCATCGAGGGGAAAGGGTGTAAAACAGTGCATCAAGTGGCAGATAAGCAAAGTGACCTATTGCACAGATGATTAATCATCTCCGTGGGGACATAGTGGGACCCCTCCCACCCTTCAACAGCTTCAGATAAATCTCCATAACTCTGCAGAGAACCACCTGATGAGCAGAGGCAATCCCGATGACAGAAATGACACTGGGAGCTTACGCTGAAGCACTTTTCAGTGGCTGGGTCAGCCATTACGGCGTACCAGATGTTCCTCTGTGTTCCTAAATCTTTTAACTTGATTGTTCAAGAACTGTGTTTACTATTTACGGAAACAGACTGACACAGATGACATGACCTCAGTCAGAAGGCCAGCCATCATCCCCAAAATGCTGACCACTGTAGCCAAACTACTGATGTCAGTGATGCACTGCACCAAAAAATACAACCCATACACCAAAAGCATGACAGAAAAACCTACTAAGAGTTGCATTCATTATCATATGTAACAGCCCTGACTGGAAGACACAACTACCTTGGGTACTCCTTGGTCTAAGTCCTTCCAAGAAAAGAATTAAACGCTTCTCCCACTGAAATGGTTTTCAGTGAATCCATCTGCGTGTCAGGCAAACTCTTCCCAGCCAGTGATACCAGTCATCCAGAAAAAAAGAACTGGCAAGGGTATGAAAGGTTATGGGAAGATTCTGACTACACATTCAAATTTAAAAGGTATCCAATAGGGCAGTGTTTCCCAAACTTTTTTAGTACATGACCCCTTACAGCAGTACCAAACCTGTCTTGACCCCCACATTTATAAGCCTTCTAAAATCGAGCTAATTTCAAATGGCACATATTTTAACATTTTAAATATTAATCACAGCAGAGAGAAAAATAAAATCTCCACTGATCTTTATCAATGTTTATTAACAGTGACTGATTTATTAACATTTCAATCATAGTTAGACCCTCCATGACCCCCCGAAAAGGGCTCATGACCCCCAGTTTAGGAACCCCTGCAATAGGCCATTCATACAGTCATCTGAGCATCTGCTGATTCATATTCATCAGAGTCAATGCCCACAAGCTAACCTTGACCCGGCCATACAGGGAACCATACCCAGTCAACAAATGCCAAGAATAAGCCTTTTAAAATCCCCGCCATGCAGGGAACCATACCCAGTCGTCAAATGCCAAGAATAAGCCTTTAAAATACTCATAAAAGGCAATGAGGATTATCCACTGAAAGGCTGGCCTATAATGAAGAACGATCAGTACCGCTGATCAGATACACAGACTGGCCACTCAATGACCAAAAATCAGTTCTGATCTGTCAAGAAGTCTTCTCCAAGAACTCTGATAGAAAAAGAGCGAGAAACAGAAGAAACCAAAAGAAAATTCTCTCTTGTGGTGGGTGTAACTCATTAAGCGCTTGAGAGCGAGGAAGTCTGCCGGTAATATTTGCTCCATTCCGCGAACTTTATTAAGCTATGCATGAATTGATCAGTTGGGGCCTGTTCAATTAGCATAGTTAATGTGGGAGGAGTATTTCGAAGAACCAACGAATATATAAAGTTTCTTTCCGATTTTGTTAACATCTACAGCTTAAATTAATTGAGAATACGTAATGAACAAAATGAAGGAACTCCTAAACAGAATTCAATTAAAAATGACTTATTTATAAGAGCCTTAACCTATTTCACCGATCAAGCTAATGAATACTTAAGGTCGACGTCTTTGCATGCATGGCAGTTGTGTGTGGTGCATATTTTTGAACTCGTGCGTTTGCTTGTGTTAGAGAGAGAGAGAGAGAGAGAGAGAGAGAGAGAGAGAGAGAGAGAGAGAGAGAGAGAAAGCACGCCTAACGAATCACACGTCATAAGAACCACGTAAAAGTTGCAGTGAAAACACAGAGCCGTGTATAAACGGACCGTACCACTTAGTATGCAAATTAATCAAATGCATTATTTAAATCTAAGTCTCCTTGTCTCTCTTCTCGTGTTGTTTCATATAACACAGGAGAGAGAGAGAGAGAGAGAGAGAGAGAGAGAGAGAGAGAGAGAGAGAGAGAGAGAGAGAGAGAGAGCACAAATTCCACGAGTTTTTTCCTTTCTTGGCACTCGGAATGGGGTAAAATCGAGAAAAAAAAAGTTCGGTAAAAAAAGTTTATGAATGTAGGGATTGTAGAAAAATACATCTCCCACTGTAAAAGGCTGGCTAGAGGGGTCTTGGGAACTTTAAATTAATAGGAATGGGATTATCAGGAATTTAGGGACGAAGATGAGGACCTGAAAATTAATTCAAACAATTTATGAAAGCGATTCAGACAAAGTGCGTAAATTGAACGGGATCTTTGAATACGTAAATCGTGGTAAGGTAAATATCCTTATTCACTCATACACAACACGCCTACACGTAAAAGCACACGCATACAGAGGTATCTATATATAAATAAATAAATACACACACAATATAATTATATGTGTGTGTACATATATATACCGTATATACATATGTATATATATATATGTATATATATACAGATCAAGTGTTAATAAATATATGGCATCCATAGCTCACCGTAGCACCTCTGCAATTTCCAATTTCCTTTGTGTCCAAAGCCGAAGTTCAGAATGAATAAATAAACAAGTAAAAAATGCGCCGAAGAAAAAGTTTCTTCGCACAATCGAGTTTTCTGTACAGCAGCTACAGAATATAATCAAGGCCACCGAATATAGATCTATCTTCCGGTGGTCTCAGTATAATGCTGTATCAGCCGCGGCCATGAAACTTTAAACCACGGCCCGGTGGTGGCCTATCCTATATTGTTGCCAGAAGCAATTTATGGCTAAGTTTAACCTTAAATAAAATAAAAACTACTAAGGCTAGAGGGTTGCGATTTGATGTTTGATGATTGGATGGTGGATGATCAACATACCAATTTGCAGCCCTCTAGCCTCAGTAGTTTTTAAGATCTTAAGGCGGACAGAAAAAAGTGCGGACGGACAGACAAAGTCGGCACGATACTTCTCTTTTACAGAAACTAAAACTGTTACTTGGTTATCCTTCTATTCTTATACCGACAAGCTTTAGCTATTAAACCATGTCCATCTTCAGGACTACTCTACACCTACAATGAAACTGCGTCGATATATTAGCAAGCATAGGCAAAACTTAGAATCTGAAATGAAAACTAAACATATATTTTATAGTTCATGAATATGAAGAATGACAAACTTCACAGGCCAGGATTCTTCTCAACAAATCCTCTCGTTCCAGAGAGGGGGGCACCGTGGTCTTCTTCAGCCCTTTTGTGCCCAGCGCTAATGGAGAATCTTTCGCGTCTCTGAACTTGCATTTGCAAACATTTGCAAGGCTGGGCCCAGATTCCAGGATTTCCTAGAGGTCTGTCCACACTAGGAAAAACTGTTTGGAAACAAAGTTTGCAAACAGTTTCCAAGCTGTCTTCAAACTGTTTACAGAAAGTTTCCAAGAAACTGTTTGCAAACAGTTTGCAAACTTTGTTTCCAAACAATGTTTCCTAGTGAGGACAGGCCTTAAGGATGGCTAGATTGCTCATCACAAGGGTGGCCATTTGTGTCCAACGTAGCTCACACTGACAGGTTCTCACGCCTCCTTTGAACTAAAACTTGTAAACTACACTAATCACAGCCCTGTGTCTCCTAGGCGTGACAAAGTTTGTCATCTTATGGGTGGCTTCCAGGTTGGGAAAACCGAAAAATCTCATCGATACTCTTGCATCTGCGGTCTCTTTTTTCCTGCAATGAAGTCGATTCTCCACATTTGTAAAAGAAACCTTCGTATGATTATAAATGTCAGTCTGCCAATACATAAACTTGATCCATTTGTTTCAAATGAAATAAGGAAAATAACTTTCATTGCTTTTTAGGCAGAATTACATATAAATGTAATAAGTATATATGTAATATATAAATAGATATATACATATAACTGTGTATGTGTTTAATTGTAATAGCAACAATGCCCTCTCGACTTCTTCACAACTTTTGGATATGCTTGTCACTAAAAAGCATTAGATCTAAGTGCAAGAAATATGAAGTAAATTTGATGTCCGGTAGCGGGAATCGAACCTACATCCCAAGTAATCAGAATGAGGTCACGCTGCCAATCTGACCACGAGAAGGATATAAGTCATACATACTTATACCCTCAAATTCAGATATATTTATTAGAGCTGGAGTAGACCCATCCTCACCACTGTAGTCAAGTGGGCAATCGTTTGCATTGCCTTTTAGGCTGAAATATATATATATATATATATATATATATATATATATATATATATATATATATATATATATATATATATATATATATTATATATATATATATATATATATATATATATATATATATAGTTTACTGGTCATTTTTTACCAGATACACGAGTACTTGTAATGGCAACAATGTCCTCTTAACTTCTTGAATTCTTAACACTTTTTTGGATATGCTCGTCACTTCAAAGCCTTAGATCCAAGAGCAAGAAATATGAAGTAATTCTGATAGCCGGTCGGGGGAATAGAACCCGTACACCAAATGATCAGAATGAGTCACGACTATTGCTGCTCATACATACATTTACCTCTCGAATTCAGAAGGGAGCAGACCCTTCCTCACCATCGTAGAGGGCCTTGTGGCTATTACAACTGCATAAGTATCTGGTATTAGGGGGCCAGCAGATTCGATATATACACCTCAGCCTACAGAGCAATAAAGATGATTGCCCACTTGGCTACGATGGTGAGGATGGGTCTATTCCAGCTCTAAAAAATATATTTGAGTGCAACTGTTATATGTAAGCATGAGCAGCAATAGAATTTTATCCTTTTCGTGGTCAGGATGGCAATGTGACCTAGTTCTGATTACTCTGGTTGCAGGTTCGATTCCAGCTACCGGACATCAGAAATACTTCCTAATTCTTGCTCTTGGATCTAAGGCTTTGTAGTGACAAGCATATCCAAAAAGTGTGAAGAGTTCGAGAAGCTAAGTGGCCATTGTTGCTATTAAAATTACATACGTTGGTAAAAATTGACCAGCAGAGGTAAATCACCTCTGAAAGCATAAAAATAAAGATTCTCCTCTTTTGAACCTTCCGCTTTATTGAGGTTCTCTGTGGAAGTAGTAACTTATACGCAGTGAATTTGAGTTGTTTGGAGTGTATATTTTGGTATATACATAAAAATCCTTGATAACTTGGGTAAAGAGAAGAAATTGATAACATTTAAACAATAAATCTATTTCATTTATAGGCACATCTTAGCAGTCTGCACTATGTGATATCCCAAAGACCAGTTTGAAGAAACCTGGCCTTCTGAAATTCCGAAAGAAGTGACCGAATACATCAGATGAAGAGTCAAAAACAGGTATAAATATTTTCTAACTTTATTTCAGCAATTAAATATTCTTATTTACCTACAGAATAAAAAAAGAGATATGAAAACGGACGCTATTTGATAAAAAAAAATGGCAATAGTTTTGTGTACAATAAAGAGTCGAGGCCCAAATTTAGCCTTCAGATCAATCATCACCATTTTGTCAGAATCATGTAGGAATGAATTTTATTCATCAAACGCAAAATGGTATCATCTTGTCTTCATCCACATCTCTGATTTGTAATGAGATTATTGATAATACAACGAAAATTGTATTTTGACGGCTTTAAGTACGCCCTTGCAATTAAAACCATTAGCCTGGACACTTAGGTTACTTTAT
Organism: Macrobrachium rosenbergii; assembly: GCA_039081455.1. Taxonomy (NCBI): domain Eukaryota; kingdom Metazoa; phylum Arthropoda; class Malacostraca; order Decapoda; family Palaemonidae; genus Macrobrachium; species Macrobrachium rosenbergii. The sequence goes on from JANJGK010009530.1 coordinate 18,510, forward strand.
TAACTGGCTTTAAGACTCTTTTCAGTCCTTGCTACTTCAATATGCATTACTGCTGCCTTTTCTTTTTACATTACTGTATAATCTAACACTGTTTTTAAAAAGCTGCCAAGTTTAATTGCTTACTCTTAACTTTCTTTTCACACTTTTCCGTGTTTAAATGCATTTGGCTGCTAGCAACGAAAGCCTCTATGTTTACGCGTTCGAATTTGTAAGGAATATATTTCCCACCCAGAGAACGCTCACTGATGTAGTTCGGTTCTTCTTGGTGGAAAAAGGAATAAAGTTGCTTTGACGGGGAGGTTAAACGAAAGAATGGGCGAACCAGCATAAATCTCTTTTACCCATTATGGGGCCCCTCCGGTAGAAAATCAATTTTTCAGGGGAACCCTGTGAATGCTCAATTTACCCATTTGCAATATGCAATAGTCTGCATAATCCTTTTATCAGCCGTTGGGGCTTACCCTTAAGGTCTCTCTCTCTCTCTCTCTCTCTCTCTCTCTCTCTCTCTCTCTCTCTCTCTCTCTCTCTCTCTCAGGGAAATGCTTGAAGTTTTGATCTCTTTTTTTGAGAGGTTTTGAGTGGGAATTACGGGTTGATAGATACTTGGAACCCTTTTGACTTTTGGACTCAACTCTCGCCGCTTTGACTCCAAAGGGATTTATTCGAACGTGCCCTGGAGGGGAACACGGCATATGGCACCGGCAAGTGGCGATTCAGCCCTGCGGAAACTGCATGAATAAAAACTACAGTTTAAAACATGTCTGTCTTACTTCCTATTTCGTTTGACCATTCTGCTACATCCATCTTTGCTCAACTATTTCTTTTTTTTGTTGACAATGTTTACTTATATTACGTTTCATTGGAATAATGTAGAGCAGTTGTTGGCTGTATAGTAATGACATACGTACATCAATTTTGGAAATGTATTTACGACTCAAAATCATTCCATCTAAATTTAAGTGGGCTAAGTGGGCATTAGCTAAGGCTTAGATAAATAGATAGAGAGACAGATACATAACCAAGTTCTTTAAGAATTCAGCGGAACACTGCATTTTGCTTTCATGAGCAAATCTAGTGGAATCTTATTCTTGCAGACACACTGTCTATACACCAATCAAAGTCACCTTTAAGCATTTCTTTGGTTCTCATTTTAATTTTTAAAAATGGATCCAGGTTCCGAGCAGAGCAGAAGAGGTTATCTAGTTTCCTTTAAATGAATTACTCCAAATTGTTAATTATTATTCGGCAATTCAACCTTTGAAAGCAAGGGTGATCTTAGTCTTAAAATACTTTATTTTCTAATTAATATCCTATTATTACTGAAGAAAATCATAAATCTTTTGATACTAAGATATACTCCCGACTAAATAAGCTTTACTTAGCTACAAATACCCGACATCTCTTTAAACAAAAGCTGGTTTCCATACTAGAAAACTTGGCCCTGCTCTGGATGAGCACCAGAATAATTAGCAACAGGATGATGGACAGGGCTAAGTCGTCGAGTGCTTTGTCTCCTCTGCTTCAACTCAGGGCACACGGCCGACGACCTAGTTAAACACTACAAGGAACTGGCTATCCTTTAATTTATTTAGTCAACGAACCAGCTATAGCTCTTTATCGCATAAAACTATGCTGTCCTAAAATGGAAGACTGTAGTATCTGCAAAAATACAAAACTGAGAAAAATGGTAGATACTCCCTTGCCTTACTACTGATTTCGCAGATACTGCGAATGGGACCCCCTAAATGCTAGTGGAAAATATTGAAGAATCATTCTGAAACTGCAGTAACTTGTGTATTAGTATTTCACGAGACCAACAGGTGGCATATCTCAATTTCGAAAATTTTGCAGATACTGCAGTTTTCTACTTTAGGGCAGCACGGATAGTGATGATTTAGCAATGGTCCTCAGGCTCGAGCACACGGGGGTGCTAAGAATCTCTCGGTTTATAAATACTAAGGATAAACTGAAGATAGGAAAATGGAACATAAAAGCCTAAATCAAATTGGGAAGATAGAAGAGGCAGAACATGAATTCAAGACGTACACTTGAATTGAAAAATTGAGACTGGAAAGGAGGTAAAGTTTTTACGTTTTTATTACATGCTTTTATTTAACTTATTTAACTTGACGTCTGTCTGTCTGTCTGTCTGTCTGTCTGTCTGTCTGTCTGTCTGTCTGTCTGTCTGTCTGTCTGTCTGTCTGTCTGTCTGTCCTTGTCACTCAATTTTCGACCTGTCTGTCTGTCTGTCCTTGTCACTCAATTTTCGACCTGTCTGTCTGTCTGTCTGTCTGTCCTTGTCACTCAATTTTCGACCTGTCTGTCTGTCTGTCTGATCTTGTCACTCAATTTTCGAT
>JANJGK010009531.1:0-20860 GCA_039081455.1 Macrobrachium rosenbergii
GTATTTGACAGCAGTGATAATTGCTTTAAGTGAAGATGTAGCGGGCGTGCATATATATATATATATATATATATATATATATATATATATATATATATATATATATATATATATATATATATATATATATATATATATATATATATATATATATATATATATATATATATATATATATATATATATATAAAGTAAGCTACAAACGTCCTTTAATATCCAATTTGCTCTACCTCGGAAATAATATATTATCATATATGTTACCGAAGGGGAATTTTTTTGTTGATAATAAGTTCGTCGTCCCGTGGGCTCGAACCAACGGAAGACAAGAACTCAGGACTACAGTGATGCCTTTACTCACACGGCCAACAAGTGAGGCATAAGTTGATACCGACCCTCACCTACAAATCATCGTCGGACTCAGGTATTTGTATTTAGAATCGATATCAACCCACCTCTGCCATGCTGACCATATAATGGGTTTGTCGCACGTAGCCATATTATGAATGAATTTTTATCACATCACCGTCATTTATATCAGCATGGCAGAGATGGGATGATATCGATTCTAATTATAAATACCTGAGTTCGATGGTGATTTGTAGGTGAGGGTCGGTATCAACTTATACCTCACTTGTTGGCCGTGTGGGTAAAGGCGTCACTGTAGTCCTGAGTTCTTGTCTTTCGTTGGTTCGAGCCCACGGGACGACGAACTTTTTATCAACTGAAAATTCCCCTTCGGTATCATATATGAAAATATATTATTTCCGAGGTAGAGCGAATTGGATATTAAAGGACGTTTGTAGCTTAATGCTTGTATATGAATCACGGCGATGTGATAGAAATTCACACACACACACACACACACACACACACACACACACACACACACACACACACACACACACACACACACACATATATATATATATATATATATATATATATATATATATATATATATATATATATATATATATATATATATATATATATATATATGTGTGTGTGTGTGTGTGTGTGTGTGTGTGTGTGTGTGTGTGCATGTATGTATATAAAACTAAAGGGCCCATAAAAATGCATACACGGCACAACAATATATTTTCATCAACAATGTTCTGTAATATCGATCACCGGTGAATAGAGATATTTGGTAGGTGACAATCATATTTATATGACATACTCGGGTGTGAAAGACGAAGCACTTGGTGTCTGAGATGGCCCTGTCCTTTATAAGAAATGACCTGCCTTGTTTTCAGCTAGAGTTACCTTCCAACCACGTCGAGTTTGCTGGGTGTGGCCACTTGACTCTTTAAGGCTTGAGAATAAGGATTGGGATTCTACCAAGTCCTCTGACAGATTCCAATTCCTTCTTTCATTGATGATGGTGGATTTTTTAATCTTCTCTTTGTATTGACGGCTAATACAATTTCCACTTTCCCCCTGACTTCTCACTGCCACCATCAATGAAACCAGGAACTGGAATCTGTTAGAAGGACTTAGGGGAATCCCAGACTCTGTTCGCAAGCTGATGTTCCAGCAGTCACTCTCTCAAAACTGGACCTAGGTAGAAGGTCACGAGCGCTGAAAACAAGGCAGGTCATTTATAATGACAACGGCATCTCAAACACCACCTACTTCGTCTGTCATACCTGGACGAGCCATGTTAACAACACGATTGTGACCTAACAAATATCCATTTTCACAAGTGATCAAAATGTATTGTTGTGTCGTGCAAGCAGTGTTTTTATAGACCCTACACACACACACACACACACACACACACACACACACACACACACACACACATATATATATATATAATATATATATATATATATATATATATATATATATATATATATATATATATATATATATATATATATATATATATATATATATATATATTTGCTATTTATTAATTTTTTTACTCTACTCGCTTAGAAGAAAAGTGAACAAGAAAGAAGAGACGGGGTTGGGGCATTGTTAGTAAGGTCTTCACCCATTTAGCTGTCATGGTCATCTATTTTCCTTGAGGCTATGAACAACTTGGCTAAGGTAAGCACTTATATTGCCCCATGTAGCGCATACTGGTTGGGTGGGGAAAGGACTACAGTACTCTCTTTTTAGCGCAAAGGTTGTTTCTCTTTGCCCTCGCGTTGCTGATTGCCATTCGAAACATGAAACAGGGTTAAGATAAAAGGCGAAAGGGAAACACGTAACGCAAATAAAAACACTGCGGAAATTTCAGATGACACAAAATGTTTAGGATATGTAGCAGTCTTTCTTTGCAATTATCCATACTGCTGAGACCGAAAATAACAAAAGAATTCACCACTTCCAAATTCCAAACGTATAATCCGCAAGAATAATCTTCAGTGGTGAAGGAGATGACCGAGGGAAACAATCATGTGTCTCCTTTTATTCTTTTCGCCTGAACCTGCATTAATCATGTACTTCATGTGGCGCTCAAAAATAGCATAATTTTTTCTCAGGGGTGATTCAGTATTTATCAGCAACTGTAGTAAAAAGAAAAAAAAAGAGATAACTGCCGTTCTTACGGTTTATATGATCGCGCTCTCTCTCTCTCTCTCTCTCTCTCTCTCTCTCTCTCTCTCTCTCTCTCTCTCTCTGTCACGCTCAAACAAATTCATTGCAAGTAACACGGCATTCCCAGTAATGTGGTAGTGTCGGAGATATATATTTCTTCTGAATACCAATGCTATAGGGAAAATGGTGTAACACAACAGATATAAATGATATATGAAAGGTATTCCTATTAACATCTAAAATATGTATACTTGAATAGGTAAAATTCCCATTTATTTCCAAGAATGTATAATGAACTATTAGGAGCTATTCTATATTCTTGACATATAAAATAATATTGACTTAAACTACTAAATACATTCGGTAAATCACCCACAGTCCAGAGAGTTTATATGTCTGTGTGAGTTTTGAATGGTAAAACCAAGGTAAGGCAAACGTAAATGTAAGCCTGTAATGAAAAAGCTCACACAGCGTTGATAAATCTGAATTTCTAAAACGACGTCCGGTATTTCAGGTCAACTGGATGCCTGGTCATTGCTGAAATTATCATCCAAAAATTAGGTTGATATATATTCAGTGAGATGCTTATTTGCAACCATCAATGTGATTGCTTCCACTAAAATTAAAGGATGTTCTCCTACTGTATGCTCTAATGTTACTGGTGTAAAAATAGAAGGTATACAAAATTGGTTAAAATTCTCTCTCTCTCTCTCTCTCTCTCTCTCTCTCTCTCTCTCTCTCTGATAATAGTCGGTCTCGATTTTCTTCCTATTTAGTTGGATTGTGAGCTGAAACAAAAGAAAGATCTCCGGACTAAGGCAGAATGACAGAAAATGGGCAAACATAAAATAAGCGTTTAAATCCTCAATCAGTGAAGTGTTTCTACCTTTGGCAACACTATACCCCGATATAGTTGCTTATATTTATTCATTTGTGATGTTACATGCATTTCATCTTACATATATCACGGATGGTTGCGATCATGATGTTATCATCAAGGTAAAACAAGTTAACTTGTAGCAAAAACATCAAATAAAGATGCTATCAAAATAATTGTTCGCACGATTGGTAGCATGATACAGACTACCAGGTAGAAACCCTCTGGATTGAGGGAAGTCTCCGAGCCCATCTCTTCCGTGATCAAGGGGTTCAATCCTGTGCTGCCAAAGGACGAGCCTTCATTTATGCCGATACACTACCCATTAGCATTTGATATAGAGCCAGGGCCTGTTTGCCCCAATTGAGTTAAACTGTAAACCTGGACCTTTTACTGTCGTCGGACGAGCTGTTGGCGATGAACATTAGTCCTGAAGCGACTGATGCCTTTATTGGATGTATCGCATTCGGTGCCAAGAACCCTACCAAGTGACCGAATTCTTAGCTGGACGTGAATTAAAAGACGTGAATATCATGCTAGATATACTCGGCTTTCAAATATTATGTCATTAAATCGTAATGATCTTGTCACGTATAACGTTGAAAATTAATTGTAAGTTGAAAGCTATTATAATTTTGGATAACCGTGAAAAAGAAGGTTATTTTTTTTTTCTAGGTAAGGATGGAGACAGGCTAGTCTTTGATTTAAAAACAGTTCCTTTTTAAAGAGAATTTTCAAGTGAGCCGGTTTGGTCAAATCTGCTATTTTGAGTTTCGAAAGCTTCCATTAAGACTTCTAATCTTTGTACTGAGAAGGACTGGTCCTTTTGAATTAACAAGACTAGAATGGAAGACAAAAATTTCGTGTTTCTACTAGAAAAGAAGAATTTCTATTTTATTTATGTCTTCTTCAAGAGGACATAACTATATTTTCCTGAGGAAGTATTTAGAATTAACGTTACCGTGACCACTCCTATGGTAAATTGCTAATGGCTGCATGACAATTCAAAAACATCATATAAAATTTCAGCTTATTTCTTTATAGCTGAATTACATATGAAAAGTTTTCAATGAAATAAATGGCAATGTCAACGCCTGTTTCTTAAACAGGATTCACAGCTGTCTTATCCAGCAGCGGGGAAAGAATTTTCAAGTTAAAGTGAATAACAAAGAGGCAATAGTTTCTCCATAACTTTAATTATCAAACTGATATTTTTCTGTTTACCTCTCTGTGTCATTCTGTTTTTATTTATCATTCAGTTTTATTTCACTTGTTGTTCTTTTTCTTTAAGACGATTTACTCAGGATAAATGACTATCTTCCGATCTCTGCCCCTTCATTTTTTACTTCATGAACACCACCTTTGTTATACCGTTATTTCTCTGATAACATGAATACTTGAAATCCTTTCCACCATTGTTGAATAAGGGACATGCGCAAAATGGAAGCTATTTAGATTCTACAGTGATCGTGTGAGTTATTTTCTCACTAATTGCGACGACAAAATAAGAAAAAAAAAGTGCTTATGAAATAAAGCATACCTCTGTCACTCTTATCTCTACAAATAAATATATAGAAAATCGTTTTTAAAAAGGAATACATGATTTGAAAACGTTTCTCATTCTATCGGAAACATTCGCTGAGGGAAAACAGATTTCGCGAAAGAGTTGTCGACTTCCTTGTCTCCTGGTCACAGTGAATGGGATAGTTAGCACCAGTCAGATGTCGACAATGGACAGCATTAATCATTCGTGTAAGGCATAGGAGCAAAGGTTGCAACAAGGTTCTGGGTTTAGGTGCCTCTGCGCGTTAAGTCTAACATCATCATTTATATTGTCTTTACATGTGTGTGCAGTTATATATATATATATATATATATATATATATATATATATATATATATATATATATATATATATATATATATATATATATATATATATATATATATATATATATATATATATATATATATATACACACGTAGACAACCACATAAAAGGTGAAAATATCATTGTTCGTAACTCCCCAAAACAAATTAGTGGCTGTATTTGCACGTTTCCTTGTGCTGGGTGTAGTAATAAATACGTAGATCAAACTGGTAAAGAACTAGATTAACGTCTAAAACAGCATCGTTACGCGGTTCGAATTCCATATACAAGTTTGAGAGGAGTGGTGAAAAAGGGTTGCCATACCAAATATTTGTTGGTAGAATTCACCATTGAATATAAACTTACGATCGCAATTGCACAAACTAATGAGTGAAATAATATGACTTATAGGTAGAGGTAATTCATGATGGATTAGTTCATTATTAAGATACTCTAAAATAGAATCTTTAGGGACTTTAATAAAAGAGAACGGACAACAAAACTAAGAAATCTATCAATGGGGCAAAAAGTGTTTTTGTTTTTTTATCAACTAAATCTAAAGAATTATATATGTGAGAATCGAAGATACTCCCATGTAACGGGGACAAGAGCTTGGCAATATATTGTGAAAGTTTATATGATACTGAGCCATCAGTATTGATGATAGGCCTCATAGGATTATTTTCTTTGTGCATTTTGACTAATCCGTACAAGTAAGGTAACGAGGGATATTTGATAAACAAGTGACCCATTAGTTCTTTTTTTATCTTTAAGGACTTTTTTTCACTGTGGTATTGAAATGTTTTATGACTTGATCAAGGGGATTTTTTTTTAGTTTATTGTAAGTTGTATTATCATCCAATGGGGCTTGCTTCATCTAAACTTAGAATACTATTCGACTTATCAGCTTTTGCGATGTGGATTGTATTGTCTTCCTCAAAATAATGCGCATAACTAAAGGTATTGTTTATGGAGCTGCCAATATTAGTCATGAAAGTAATTTCCCTGCGCGTTATAAGAAAAGTTTGACTGATCTTAAAAAAAGACAATACAATCCACATCACAAAAGCTGATAAGTCAAATAGTATTGTAATTTAAGATAAAGCTGGCTACATATCACGTATGCAAGCCCTACTGGATGATGATACGACTTACAAAAACTAACAAAAAATCCCCTTGATCGTCATAAAAAATTTCAAGAGCACAGTAAAAAAAATCCTTGAAGATAAGAAAGAACTGAAAGGTCAGTTGTCAGTAAAATTTCCCTCATGGCCCAATATCATATAAACTTTCGAAATATATTACCAAGCTCTTGTCCCTGTTACTTGGAACTATATCCGATTCTCACACGTATAATTCTTTAGATTTAGTTGATAGATTAAACAAAATCACTTTTTGCCCCACTGATAGATTTGTTAGTTTTGATGTTTGTATTCTTTTTGCTAAAGTCCCTATAGATTCTGTTTTAGGGTATCTTAACGAACTAATCCATCATGAGTTACCTTTACCTGTATGTCATATTATTTCACTCACTAGGTTGTGCATTTGTGATTGTAAGTTTATGTTCAATGGTGAAATCTACGAACAAATATTTAGTATGGCAATGGCCAACCCTTTATCCCCACCCCTCTCAAACTTGTATATGGAATTCTTTGAAAAACTCCTTTAAAGTGGTATAAATGTGTTGACGATATTTTAGTTGTTTTGCCTGCTGGTATTGATGTGAATGATTTACTTTCTATTTTGAATAACCAGGTACCATCGATTAAGTTTTTACAATTAGAAGAAGATAATTGCCTCCCTTTCTTAAATGTTTTAATACACAGAGAACCATTTCAATGCAAATTCAGTATTATAGGAAACCAACCAACAACTTAACTCATGTCCATTTTTGTTCAGGCCATCACCTTGATATCAAAATATCAATTTTTTCTTCCATGTTTTTAAGTGCATTGCGCATTGTCATTCCCCAGTATTTGGATCAAGAAATTGAATATATAAGAAAAATAGGGACAGATTTATTTTATCCTTCACATACACTAGATATTTATTATGATAAAGCCCACAAAAAGTTTTATAGTGAAAGTAACATGGAGAAAGAAACCCTTAAGAACATTCTTAGCTTGCCTTATTTTAGTGGTTTTGAAACCATAAAATCAATGTCAACATTTTTTTATGTCAGTCTGTTTTTTTCTACAATAACAAATTAAAGGAATGTTAATAAGGAAAGCAACAACAAACATAGTATATAAAATTCCATGCTTGGACTGTCCCTCTTTTTATATTGGCCAGTGCAGCTTAGACTTAGATGTATGAATTGAACAGCATAAGTATTCTGTCAAAACTGGGCAAATATCCAATGCAATATTCATTCATTTGAGTGACAACTCTCACCGGATAAATTGGACTAAAAGTCCAGTTTTTGCTAGATCAAAAGATTTCTTTTCAAGAAATCTATTAGAATCTGCTTTTATACAGCTTACCTAAAGTTGCAATTATTACCTTAACCCTGGTACATATTATTTGGACCCCTGTACAGTATTAGTAAAACGGTAAAGAATGACCTTACAGATAAAATCACTGACTTAATTACTAACTAGTCATGTTACATATATTTTATATGTAGTGTATGTTTAATTTTCTTTTTTTGTGAAAACGTTCCTTTGCAAAAAATTGCATTGTGTACCACAAGGAGAATTATTGAGTTGTACTTTTATAACATATGTAACCAGCTTACTCTCCCACTGTCATTTTTTGGTGGTCAGTATCTTTCCATGTATAATTTTTTGATTGGCTTTACCCTGCTTTCGAGTAGTTGGGCCTAATCTTTTGTAAACCTCTTAAATATATACCTCTGTTTTGGTAGGTCTGCTAATTCGTCAACAGTACTGGATTCCAGGTACAGATTTTCCTATATAATCCCCATCTGTCATTTATATGAGCTTTCTTTGTAAACTTGCGTTTATATTTCTATCAGTCTGCTAATTTAAGAACAGTAAGTCGAAAGGCCTAACCACCACTCTTTCGTTTATCTTTCCTTCGTGGCATTGCCTATACATACATACATACATACATACATACATACATACATACATACATACATATATATATATATATATATATATATATATATATATATATATATATATATATATATATATATATATATATATATATATATATATATATATATATGTGTGTGTGTGTGTGTGTGTGTGTGTGTGTGTGTGTGTGTGTGTGTGTGTGTATTTATGGTCATTATATGATTTTTATGTAAGTGAACGCCGAATTTCTTCACTGAAGAAAATATTAGGTGGTATAGTCTATTAGGAATTTGTACAAATAAACAACAAATGTTAAATTCATTATTTTCAGCATCTGTAAATCTAGAACCAAGACCTTATAATTTTCAAGTAGAGTTATTATGAACAAATACCTTTTCATATCTCTAAAACGTTAATCATAAAAAAACGATAACTGAAAAGTGCTCATTCCTTACCGTATTTACTAACTGATGAAACGAGCTCATATCTTGACGAAACTCAAGGAGAGAAGAATAAGGCAACAAAGAGGACTTCACTGACTAACTGTATCTTCTTTTATATGTTCTTTGCAAATTTGTAGTTACATCAAATCCTCTCCTGCGTCTGAATCTAAATTCCAGTTCATATCAATAAAATATCTGTTTTCTACTGCGAGCATTGCTAATTTCATTTGGAACTTTGAATACGTCGAAATCGGTTTTGAATCCAACTTCAGTTTTCATTTAATAATGATAATCAAAATTGCTACAAATCGAATTCCCAACGCTATCCTTGTGCTACTGGAACTGAAACAACTCGAGTTAATGTAAACATGTCGAGTGATGAAAATGAAAAATGCTATTAAGTGGCCCACCATGGATTTATTTATTAATTGGTCCTCTATGGATTTATTTGATTCCATTCGAGTTTTCGATATGGAGTGTTTTTTTTTTTTTTTTTTTAGTAAATATAGGCACCAGTTGCCTACAGACTGATAAAATGAACATGTGCAAATGTCATAAAATCAGGTGAAAATGTATACTACAACGGCAGGTAGAATTAATGAGAACCCAAGTAGGGTTGAAAAGTAGAAGTGAAACCTGTAACCTTCTATATGAGTCTGAATAAGTCTCAGCCAAGGAGAAATATGAAGCAAAACCAAATTACTTTCAGGAAGATTCATTTTATAATGATACGTCATAAAATACATAACATAATCAAGTAAAAACAACGTCTACAATGAAAGCAAAAAACCTAAAAGTACGGATATAACTTTAACACCGTCGCCTCGTCCTCCTCTCTCAGGACGCTGGTGTTTGCGACCTTCTGTTGCTTTTGTAGGCAACCCTGTCAGTGCATATCCAGAGCAATCAATTCCACAAAGGATTTTTCGAGCAGCGGATTGCCCAACAAATACCTAGCTTTATTCCTCTCTCTCTCTCTCTCTCTCTCTCTCTCTCTCTCTCTCTCTCTCTCTCTGTGCCATTGGAATTCAGGTGATGAAGTAATTATTCGCAATGAATAAAGATTAATGGAAACACATGAAATATGCATATTCACAAAACAATTGTGACTCAAAAGTGTTGTTGACACTATAGAGAGAGAGAGAGAGAGAGAGAGAGAGAGAGAGAGAAGACCTTTCATGCAACAGAATTATAAATGAAGCCCCAAACAAAAACAGGTAAAGTGGTGTTTTGATAAAAGCAAAGAAAACTTTCCGTGAGGCTTTATTTACTATGATAAGTTCGTCTACAGATGGATCATGAAATTCTTATTGTCCTTTTCGTCTGTCCGCTTTCATTTTCAGTTGAGCCTTTCTGCGTATATTAAAAATCATTTGGTTATTTTCTCTTCATCTCGTGTTGATTTCAATGACAAGTTCCGTTTTAGATAAGGATTTGACTCTGAATGTCTCTTTTATCCAGTCAAGAATTGATGTGGTGTGAAAACCTATAAATAAATGCTTGAGTTTTTAAATTTCGTTGCCTTGGGAAATGATAAGGGAACACTTTATGAAGGTCAGTTACGATTAACCATATGTGATCTAGGATGAGTAAAAAGATAGTAAGGTCGTCGATGAGCTCTGAAGGTCTGGCGCTAGTTTAAAATCATAACTCCACTTGCGGGTTCGTTTATTGCTTGAAAAACCTTTCGTTACGAATGACAATAGAGAATTTTGATAGTCAAATATGGATAAGTAACGAGTGCAGGTTTTCAATGTATAATCCGTCTAATTACCTGAGGGCAGAGGATTGTTGATTATGTCCTTAAGAAGTTCCCATTCCTTGGAATTACTTTCGGTACACTAACTGTTCAGGAATTAGTGAAAATCTTGAATAAATGAATAAATAGATATATAAAAAGTGACGAGGTAAAATAACGTTTTGCATTGCTAAGAACTAATGCTCTATTACTTTTGGTATCAAAGATCCTTCAAAAAACAAACCGCACATTATTAATTACTGTTGAATTTACTTTCTTCTTTAAAGACCATTTCCTGTTAGATGGTGCAATGTGGTTGTTAAAGGCAATCAGTAACATCAAACAACATGCACACTTCAAGGTAAAACGTCTCTTAAAATGCTCTAGGTCCGGTGAAGAGAAATACTGAGAGTGGAAAAAGATCATTAGGAATAATGTATCAAAACACTGAACCATATGTCGGAAAACTGCAAAGGTTAAAATGTTCGTGATAAAGCCAAATTTCTCCTTGGGTGGAAATGTATCTGCTGGTGAAACATTGCATCACTACACTGTGAAAGTAATGGGTTTTTACTTTAAAAAGCCACCCCATTCTTTTCCATAATCATTTAACCCAATTCCACATCTGACCTCACTCTGCAGCCCTTCGTTGGCTGAGTCGGTTGAGCTTCGGACTGTCACTCGATGGGCCGGAGTTCAATTCCCCCGGCCGGCTGATGAAGAGTTAGAGGAATTTATTTTTGGTGATAGAAATTTATTTCTCGCTATAATGTGGTTCGGATTCCACAATAAGCTGTAGGTCCCGTTGCTAAGTAACCAATTGGTTCTTAGCGACGTAAAATAAGTCTAATCCTTCGGGCCAGCCATAGGAGAGCTGTTAATCAGCTCAGTGGTCTGGTAAGACTAAGGTATACTTAACTTTTTTTGTAGTAGAGAGCTTTAACACTCTTATATATTAAAATAAAAAAAAATTGGGAAATTCCTGGCGCATACAAACCGTAGATTATCACAGATTGTATTTTCTTTTCAGTTGCTTCCCTTTATGACGTATTCGCTACAAAATCAATAAATAATCTATAGATTGCTCTCGGAAACGATGTTCGCCCTACTTTCAAATCTTGTTATATATCATTACTTCCAACTGCAGAGTCCTCTTAACGTACCAATGCCTTCAAATCATTTACATTTTCATAATTTAGAGTTTTAATTCTTTTACAGAAGAATAGAGAAGGATAAGTCGGATTGCTTGCTGTAAATGAATGATCAGTGTCAGGATACATTGCACAATGCACGAACCAGCGACTTTATTTATTTGGCATGACCTGTAGGTCTTAATAAGGCCAGGGACTATGGAAATGATAACAACAATAATAAATTACGATTGCTTTCCAAGTGCCATCTATCCCTGAGTACCCATTTTTCACGTTCAGAGAGCCAGAGATATTATATTCTTTTTTTTTTATACTACTTCATCTTTAATGCTTACGAAAGCAATTTATTTGCCGTTGAAGTCTACAGCTATATATTGGGGCAAAATGGTAGCAAACTCTGCAAAAAATTAATTTTCATAGTGGACGGGGAAGACTTGGCACAATGAGTGCACATATAAAAGAACTATATTTTCTTTAAATAAGAATTTCACATCAAATGTGAACAATAGAAATGTTGCAATACAAAGTTATGCGCTGAAGTAGGTTTCATAACTCATCGCCTCGTGACTTTAATCATTATTGTGGTTTCACTCAGACATATCTATACATATATGAATTTTTATCACATCACCATGAATTTTATTATGAACAAACTTTAAGCTACAAATGTCGTTTAATATCCAATTCGCTCTATATCGGAAATAATATATGTATATATATATATATATATATATATATATATATATATATATATATATATATATATATATATATATATATATATATATATATATATATATATATGTATGTATGTATGTATGTATGTATGTGTGTGTAATTGTAATAGCCAGAATGCCCTCTTAACTTCTCAAATTCTTCGCACTTTTTTTTGGTGGGGGGGATACTCTCGTCACTACAAAGCCTTAGATGCAAGTGCATTCATATATTCTCTTGGGAGAAATTTATCTCCCTAATAAAGTATAAATGACAAAACTGTATATATATATATATATATATATATATATATATATATATATATATATATATATATATATATATATATATATATATATATATATATATATATATATATATATATATATATATATATATATATATATATATATATATATATATATATATATATATATATATATATATATATATATATATATATATATATGAAAATATCGTTTAATATTCTAATCATTGTACGTCGATAGTCACATACACCCAAGGTAGAATAATAATTGCCAAACGCTACGTCAACAGTTGGGGCTCAATGTAAAATCGTCACTTGATGTCATTGTTGACCAACCGGTCGGCAGTTCGATTCTTATTGGTGAGGAAGAACTCATCTGACTTGATAAACTTAACGTTATCTAAAATTGTGTAATGTCAAATCTTCTTAACTAAAGAATTAGTAGTAATTCCTCTGTCTTAGTTTCTTGTCTGTCAAGTCCAGTGACTACTTCATCAAAAGTATTATTTTAAGATTATTTTCTTTTGTATTCCTTTTCGGTCTTTGAATGTATGTTATGAATTCTAGGGTTTCTCATTGTAATACTGTTGATATAATAGGCTGCTTTAACAGAATGCAAAACTTAGATTTTCATTAATATTCTAGATACACAGATGAAGACATAACGAGAACTTTAACAAAGGAAGCATAAATTTCTCGAAAGAAAATTCTTAAAATTGCAAATCTAAAACCTCCCAAGTTGCAGGAGCCAGATCTGTTTGGTGGAGAAATCAGTTTTTATTATTAGGTAACTTGTTCAGCAATAACTTCCGACTTCAATTCATAATGATTTAATTCAATAAAGTCAAATGAGAGAATACCGAGTTAATGTCCTTTTCGTTCTCTCTGTCTTTCTACATCAAGATGGAATGGTTGAAACAGCAAGATAATAATTCTGTAAAACGGAGGATAAGAGAACTCTTGCCAGCCTTCCATTCTGCTTTGTCTTTTGCATCCCATTCAAGACATGTTAGAAAGAGTATGTCTTCTAAACCTTCAGGGAAATGCTATACACAAGTGAAAAACTGAAGCGACATTGTCGGGAATCTTGCATTATTTGTCTGCACATTAACTAAAAATACGCCCCCCCCCAAAAAAAAAGGATTATGTGATTATAGTAAAAATACACAAACCATACGTTTGTTGAATTGCTTTATGCAAACAGACTTTTGCTTAAAGAATGATCAGGTGTTAAAGGGATTAAGAGGCCAACCTACTTGAACAGGCCACACATGCACACAAAAGCTGTCGCCGGTAGAATCCCTTTCTTTCTGCCGTAAATGTTATGAATGAACTTAAACTTAGAACTTCAGTTTTCCATCCTGTAAAAGGAATATGAGTTGAGAACCATTCCACTAAGATGCCCAGCAGAAATAAGTGAGAAGCCCTCCATGCACTTCAGTTAGCAAAGATTTCTTCAAGTGAACTTTTCTCGTTTATATTATTGAGGATGGCTAAAATCTTCAAGACTGGAATGCTTTGGTACAAAGGATTCTTAAAATAAAATTAGCTACTTTAGAAGTTATATCCTATTTCTAATTGTTTTATATTTTTTATCTATATTTAGTTTATTCAAATAAAGTCCTCTTGAAGGAGCTATGTTTGGTTTGAGAGCTGACGTAATTGAATTTCATAGCCTCTTACTTAGTAATCAATTAAAATCCTATTGCCTGCCTTGAAATAACTGATTTTCGAAATTATAACCACTTCTTATAAGTTCATTTAATCTCATCTATACCTCTTTTCTTTTCATTAGCTAATAAGACATAGACGATTTAAAGGACGTGACGTTGCAATCATTCCGAAATTAGAGAGAGAGAGAGAGAGAGAGAGAGAGAGAGAGAGAGAGAGAGAGAGAGAGAGAGAGAGAGTATTGAAGAAATACTTTATGGTAAAAACAATTAAGAGTCCCATATACTGAAAGTGACAAATGGTAATAACTTGTCGAGCGACACATAGTAATAACTTTCGAGTGACAAATAGTAATAACTTTCGAGTGATGAATAGTAATAACTTTTCTAGTGACATATCATAAAAGGTAAGCGATGAACGTTGATGCTGCAGTTGTAAAAAATCAGTGACTAATACAAAGTTCACTCATTCACGTATCAAGGCACGTATGCCCACGCATGGCCACGCATGGGGCGGAGTCAGTAAGTACGTAAACACAACGCAAATTTAACGTAAATGTACCGTAAGTACTGTGTAAGTGCACCAGCATGCGGCGCACCCATTACGGACCACCCAGGCGTGCACTTGGGGCCACGAACCTTTCGACCTGCTCAAAACCTTGCGTGGGTGGCCAGGTCAGCTGTCAGGTAGCGTAGCCCGACCCGCACAGCGTGGCACCAACCGCGGGCTGACCACACAGCTGCTATGCCCTTACCTGTGGTCCCACACTGCCCCAGGGTTCCTGCCCCGAACCACATGGCTGTCAGCATGATGTGGGAGTAGATGCGGCAACGCTGCCGCATTGCCCGCAACCGTGGAGATGTGGCAATGCTTTGACCTGGGATAAAAGGGACAGGAGGTGTGCTTGCGGGTCAGTGCTTCTCCGTACAGCATCCTGTTGCTCTCTCCATCAGCGCCTCCGTCGTCGTCGTCCACTGCAGCCAAGATGCCGAAAGGGCCCCTGTTGAAGAGGACCAGGAAGGGGGCTCTGAGAACTCCAGGAGCCCAGGCAGCTGGAGTTGCCCCCTATGCAAAGCCTTCAGAAGCTGATGGTCCCCCTTCAGGCAGTGATGCTGTTGTGCAGCAGCTTGAGGCCGATGAGCTCGTGATGGAGAGTGAGCTAGAGGAGGAGGAAGAAGAGCTTGCCCTCGTTTACGAGAGCGACCCCGCCCACGAGGGGGATGCCGACAACAACACCGAAGGTACTCCTGAAGGAGAGGGCCCTACAGTTCAGGGCCGGAAGAAGAACCCGTCAGTGATCCTCTTGGAAGAAAACGAGAGGCTTGTTGGTGAGTGGCTGGAGAACGAGGCTGAGTTCATCTACAACAAGGGCCTCACAGCCTACAAGGACAAGGCCAAGGTTTGGAGGACCTTCGAATAGAAGGGCCAGTCACTTGTTCCTCCCGTGAGCGGCTGTGAACTGAGGATGTGGTTTACATCCCTCAGGAGTCGTTTTGGGCAGCTCACGGTGGAGAAGAGTGGCCAAGGGTTGGGCAGACAGCTGACAGACAGGGAGAAATGGATCCTCAACATTTTCCACTTCCTGAAGCCGTACATTGTGCGTCAAAGGAAGCCGAAGGTGATGGGACTTCCAAAGGTATGTCTGTTTTAATGTGTTTCCATACATAATTTTTACTGAATATAACATTATTACATAGTTTCCATGCATTCAATGTACATTTTATACCATTTTCTCTTATATGTTCCTCCTATTTTTACAGGCTGCTCGTGCTTCTGCTACCCTCCCTGCCCAAACTCTGGACCTGCCTGCTGCTCCTGTTTCTTCTCCTGCCCCGACACCGCCGCCCTCGCCCTCTCCACTTGCTGAGCCAGCAAGCACCAAGGCTCGGAAACACCAAGTTTCCGAGCTCTTTGACGCCGCCTTCACGAGGGCACAGGCCCTCCGGGACGCTATGCTATCCAATGTGCAGCCAGCTCCTCGTAACCCCCACGTCCTCTACTGGAGGAAGTTTTTTCAAGAGGTCGAGGACAAGTGCATGCAGGTGTCAGAGCAGCTGAGTCTGACTCTGAAAATGGAAGTGCTCGGTGCCATCCAGAGGTATATCTGTGCCACCAAAGATGGCGCCATGGTGACATTGAGGGGCATGATGACCCACACCCTGCCAGTAACAGCGTAGTGTCAGACACCTGCAGTTCCTGCCAGCCTGTCGGCATCGCGGCATCGGTCACTCACTGTACAGCAGCTGGCGCTCCTGCAAGCACAGTTGGTAACATCGACACCAAGGAGCTCAGCGACCTGTCTCTTGACTCGACATTCCTGAATAATTTACAGGGTTAATATATATACTGTTGTTTTTCCTTTTGCTTGTATTTATGTGTATGTTTTTATCTTATATTAAATAAATATATTTTCCAATATCATGTCTAGCTCTATCCTCTGTTTAAAAGTACTAAGTATTGATGAGAATAATGTATCATGGGTGTGAAAAATATCATGTATTCAGTGAAGTAGCTAAAATACAATTACACAAATAAAGAAGGTAAAATGAACCTGAATACACTAACATTTCAGTATACATTACTGACTTTGAAATAAGTTCAAAATACTTTATGTAACATATGTGCACAGAAGCAAAATGATAACAGACCAAATAATAGCAAGCCATATAAAATGTCACAAATATCGGAGAGAAGGTAGTTTCAAAAAGAATATAATTTTCATATCAGAATATCAACAATGTAAATGCTAAGAGCAGGTACTTTCAAGAACATAGAATTATCACATCAGAATAGAAACAATGTTAAGAGAAAGTACTTTCAAACATGATAGAATTATCATATCAATAGAATCCATGTTAAGAAATTATTAAAAAGGGCAAAATAACTACATCTTCTTTCTTTTATTTATATGTATATGTGTGTTTCATATTGATTAAATATACATTTGCAATGTCATGTCCCGCTCTATCCTCTTAGTATTGATGAGAATAATATATCATGGATTTGAACAATATCTTTTATTAAATCAACTAAAACAAACAGAAGTACACAAATACAGAGGGCAAAATAATCCTGAATTAATACATTATTGAATTTTAAATAAGTCCAAAATAAATGCAAGAACTGACATTTAAGTAATTACAACAAGCAGGTATGCAGGAAAGCAACTAAATCGTGTTCTCCTGCCAGTGCACGGAGCCTTCAGCCGATGAAAAATATTCCTTCAGCATGTTACGCTGTTCCTTTGCATCCCTCGTTGCAGTGTTGCCGGTCACGATCTGAAGGGCTGCTCCTAAGGACGGGTCACTCCTCCAGCTACCAGGTATGACAGCATGTGTGACGGGGTGCTCCTGTTCTCCTTCTTGTCTGCGTGCATTTCTTCTTATTATCATATTGTGCAGAACACATGCGGACATCACTAATGGCTCTATATGGTCAGGCTTCAGGCGTATTGCAGTGTGGAACACTCAAAATCTGTTTGCCAGAATCCCAAAGGCGTTCTCCACCGTCCTGCATGCCCTACTTAACCTGTAGTTGTAAATCCATTCCTCCTTGCTTAGTCCTCTTTTGGGGTAGGGCTTCATAAGGTAATTCCTCAGGGGGAAGGCATCATCGCCAACTAGGAAGTAGGCCACAGGAGATCCATTAGGTTGACCTGGCAGGGCATCAGGTTGGGGAAGATTTGCTTTCTCTTGCAACAGCATTTCTGCCAGTCGGGTCTGGGAAAATACACCACCGTCTGACTCTGACCCAATGGCACCCACGTCGACGTATAGGAACTTGTATGAAGCATCAGCACCTGTAAGTAATACCATGGAGTAGAACTTCTTGTACTTGAAGTAATGTGTGCCGCCTTTGGGAGGGTTACAGAGCCTAATGTGTTTGCCATCTATAGCTCCAATTATGTGCGGGAAGTTCCATCGTTCCTCAAAACCCCGTGCAACCTCCTACCGCGCTTCAGGTGTTTGTGGCACCCGCAGTTCCTCATCCCCGAAGGCTGCAACAATGGCCCTGCAGGTCTCTGGTGCGATGTGACTAATGGTGTTGTGGGCTACCTGGAACGAATATTGTAGACTCTCGTATGAATCACCTGTAGCGAGGAAGCATAGGGTGATAGCAACACGTAGGCCTGGCTCAATGGGTTTCCTCCAGAATGTCACTTTCTTCTGAATGTAGGGTGTGACCCATTCAACAGTTTCTTTGAAGAAGTCCTTGTCAATCTGGGTAAAATTTCTGTACAGGTCTGGGGCTTGGGTTGACAACTCCTCCATCAGGTTGTCATAATGACCTTGCTCCATCCTTTTCTGCAGGTATGTCCACACCCACACCCTCCTTGGCCACATTTTTTTTCTGCTCTGTGTGCTATGCAGCAATCATTGCAATCTCCAGCAATAACATGATGTGCACATATTCAATGACACGGCAACATTTCTCTTCTATCCCTACTTGCTATAGCTATAAGTTGACGTATTTCAGCTATGTTGTCCATGTTGCTTCAGCAGGTTGGTAGTATGTCTCGATGCTGTGGTATTACGGCATTGACTAGCCACACGCGTGGCAATGCTGGCCCTTTTATAGCTGGGGTTTAACCCCCTAGTACGTAGGGCCAACGTGAAGTTTGCGTAACTCAATTACACAGAACCTAACACATACGGTATATGTATGTTGGTGTTGTGTGCTCTGCCACGCACTACTTCTGCCGGCGCCGGTGCTTCTCGATAAGCGTCACGTCACCCTTACGCAGTGCGTACATTTGTGGCGCACTATAATACGCATGCATTACCATTACACACATCGTCTCATGACACGTATCCAGTTGGGAGGGGGCTTATTTTCTCGCGTATGCGCACATTTCACAAGTTTCGGCTATGCGCGCATGCGTGACTTGATACGTGAATGTGTGAACTTAGCATTATAAACCTTTCTACAGAAGTATTTTGATATTTTTTTTCACTTGGAATTGTGATGAAAATTATATTGTTTATAGACATAACATTTGTTTCCTGGAATAAAATTCAGAACACGAGTCTTTTATTGCATCGTGATTATTTAAATAAATATAGACAAATGTAGATTTTGCATTTTTTTCAGTTGCATTTTATGAGAATATACATATAAAGGCAAAAGAATCTCATTTTTTATCAAGGATTTTTTTCGAAATAAGAGAACAGGGGTTGGAATGCGTAAGAATTGAACAATTTGTGATTCATTCATGTTTTGTGAGGATATGCTACTCTTTTTCTGCAGGTAACTGATTACCTCCATCGAATATTGAGTCTCCCTCAGTAAAATTTAAACTGGAATGACGTCTGTCCTTCACTGCTCTTAAGAATCTTATTTGTCAAGATGAGTGTCTCTGTTATCTTACCTATTTTTTTATCTTTTCTATTTATTATTATTATTATTATTATTATTATTATTATTATTATTATTATTATTATTATTATATTATTATTATTTTGCTCAAACAGAAAGAAATAGATAACCTTTCATTTTGACATCTGTAGTGAGTAATACTTTCACTGTGAAGTAAAGTTAATAATGTTGGCACTATTTTAGGCTAATATTGAGCGTAAAAGTAGAACGTCTGAATGAGATAGGATCTACAATACATAACTTGAAGAGATTAGAAGAAGAATGCTGCCACAGAGTGCTTAAGAACAGTTAGCTTATTTTTATTTGCTTACAAATTTAAGCAGGTATGTAACAGAATTTCAGTAATTAAAAAAAATAAATAAATAATACAAGTAGCCTATATAAAATGTCTGCGTCCGTCTGTTTGTCTGTCTACCCCCATCCTCTGATGTATTTTGCTTTTATGCGTCCTCAATATGTTTATTTCTTTTCCCTTCTTTGTATATCTTGAGAGTGTTTTTCTTCTTTATCTCGGTTCCATTCTGCTTCGTCTTTTGCATCCCATTCAAGACTTGACCAGAAAGAGTATGTCTTCTCAACCTTCAGGAAATGCTATACACAAGTGCAAACCTGAAGAGATATTTTCGGGAATCTCGCATTATTTCTCTGGATGTTAACGAAAAATTCCGCCTACCCCCACAACAAATAGGATTATGTGATTATAGTAAAAACACACAAACCACACGTTTGTTGAACTGCTTTATCCAAGCACAAACTTTTGCATATGGGATGATCAAGTGTTAAAGGGATTAAGAGGCCAACCTACTTGAACAGGCCACAAGTCACACAAAAGCTGTCGCCAGTAGAATCGCTTTCTTTCCGCCGTAAATATTGAGAATGAACTCAAACTTAAAGCTTCAGTTTTCCATTCTGAAAAAGGAATATGAATTGAGAACCATTCCACTAAGATGCCCAGCAGAAATAAGTGAGAAGCCCCCCACGCACCTCAGCTAGCAAAGATTTCTTCAAGTGAACTTTTCTAGTTTATATTATTGGGGATGACTAAAACCTTCAAGACTGGATTGCTTTGGTACAAAGGATTCTTAAAACAAAATTAGCTACTTTAGAAGTTATATCCTACTTCTAATTGTTTTCTATTTTTTTATATATATACACATA
>JANJGK010009532.1:0-15000 GCA_039081455.1 Macrobrachium rosenbergii
TCTCTCTCCGTGTTTAGCGTTTTAATTGTACAATTATACATGCAAATATTGTTTACAGAAGTTCATCATTGGAGTGCCTATTCTCTCTCTCTCTCTCTCTCTCTCTCTCTCTCTCTCTCTCTCTCTCTCTCTCTCTCTCTCTCTCTCTCTCTCTCTCCGTGTTTAGTGTTTTAATTGTACAATTATACATGCAAATATTGTTTATAGAAGTTCATCATCGGAGTACCTATTCTCTCTCTCTCTCTCTCTCTCTCTCTCTCTCTCTCTCTCTCTCTCTCTCTCTCTCTCTCTCTCTCTCAGTCATGAAAGTCATTTACACACTTAAAAATTATTTTTTGAAATGTGTTATTACTAAAAATATTTACAGAGACGATAGTGGTTGAACTATTAGTTTATTATTTACTAATAAGAATTACATTATTTATTAGTTTATTTTTATAAGAAGTAAGGAAGATAAATTTCTGTTGAGAAAAACAATAAAGGCGAGGAATTCTTGGCTTAATGGAAATGGAGGTCCTCATTTTAACTTGACAAAATTCAATATGATAAACTATTAGGTAAATCCAATTATATGATAGATACGACAAGTTGAATGGATGATAGATGATAATGTTACAAGTTTGTCCAAGTTAATGTAATGGGGAATAATTCAAAATTATTTTTTTCCAGCCAGAAAATTTGTTGATCGTGATTTTGAATTAGCAGGATTTTGTAGATATTAATCTAGTTGCATTATAGGCTCTTAAACGTTTGTGAAACTGTTATATTCTCATTTTAGTTTTCTGTAAAAGAAAACTATTGTGCCGGCTTTGTCTGTCCGCCCGCACAATTTTCTGTCAGCCCTCAGATCTTAAAAACCACTGTGGCTAGAGGGCTGCAAATTGGTATGTTGAATATCCACCCTCCAATCATCAAACATACCAAATTGCAGCCCTGTAGCCTCAATAGTTTTCATTTTATTTAAGGTTAGCCATAATCGTGCGTCTGGGAACGATACAGGCCATGCCACCACCGGGCCATGGTTAAAGTTTCATGGGCCGCGGCTCATACGGCATTATACCGAGACCCCCGAAAGATAGATCTGTTTTTGGTGGCCTTGGTTATGCGATGTACAGAAAACACGATTGCGCCGAAAAAACTTCGGCGTATGTTTTACTTGTCTATTTTGCTTTTATTATACTTACTTTAGTCTTATCTTTCCCATTTACTTAATAACTTTATCTTTATATAGTCCCTTTGGAATAACTTTACATGAGTAAATGTTATTATAAAATTAACTGATAAAACTAGATGCAGATTATCCAGATTGAAATGGGTCAATCTGTTCAAAAACTCTCCTGCGTATCTTTCCATTTTACTTAATATATCATTATATTTATGTAGTCCTTTGGAAATAACTTTACATACGTAAATGCAACCATCGATTGCATTGATAAAAGTAGATTCAGATTATCCAGTCTCTGGTGATTTAATCTATTCAAAAGCTCTCTTGCAAATCTTTCCATTTTACTTAATGTCATTATCTCTAAATAGTCCCTTGGAAATAACTTTACATACGTAAATGTATAATCATCACTTTTGTATTGATAAAAGTAGGTTCAGATTATCCAGACTGAAATGGTTCAATCTATTCAAACACACTCTTGCAAATCTTTCCATTTTGCTTAATATCATTATCTTTATGTAGTTATTTGGAAATAACTTCACAATCGAAAATGTATAATCATCACTTTTGCATTGATAAAAGTAGATTCAGATTATCCAGTCTCAAGTGGTTTAACCTATTCAAAAACTCTCCAGGAATCGTGAATGGCGAAAGGTTACTTAACAATACTTACCTTTTGGCCTGACTGCCAAAACAGCTCAATAAACATTGGGCAAAGAACTTGTGTCGATTTGTGTCGTGAGTGAGAATTTTTTTCCCAACGTATTTCCAGTTTAATATAACTGCTTTGGTTCCCAATTCCTTTATGGTGCCTTAAATCGGTAGGTTTTTCGTTTGTAAACCTCCATACTGAATTGCAAAAGTGTATTGTTAGTTTTCTGTAAAAGAAACTCTTGTGCCGGCTTTGTCTGTCCGTCCGCACTTTATTCTGTCCGCACTTTTTTCCCAGATCTTAAAAACTAGTGAGGCTAGAGGGCTGCAAATTGGTATGTTGATCATCCACCCTCCAATCATCAAACATACCAAATTGCAGCCCTCGAGCCTCAGTAGTTTTTATTTCATTTAAGGTTAAAGTTAGCCATGATCGTGCGTCTGGCAACGATATAGGGTAGGCCACCACCGGGCTGTGGTTCAAGTTTCATGGGCCGCGGCTTATACAGCATTATACCGAGACCACCGAAAGATAGACCTATTTTCGGTGGCCTTGATTATACGTTGTGCAGAAAACTCGATTACGCCGAAGAAACTTTGGCGCATTTTTTACTTATTAACTATGTTCATAAAATATTTTTAACATTGCCGTGGCCTTTGTTTCATTATTATTATTATTATTATTATTATTATTATTATTATTATTATTATTATTATTATTATTCAGAAGATGAACCCTATTTATAGGGAACAAGCCTACCACAGGGGCCATTGGCTTGAATTCAAAGTAAAATCAGACATCTATCTTAAGACCACAGAAATCAACATTCGTAAAAAACCAAATTCTTATTATTATTATTATTATTATTATTATTATTATTATTATTATTATTATTATTATTATTATTATTATTATTATTATTCAGGAGATGAACCTTACTCATATGGAACAAGCCCACCACAGGGGCCATTGACTTGAAATTCAAGCTCCCCCAAATAATAATAATAATAATAATAATAATAAATAATAATAATAATAATAATAATAATAATAATAATAATAATAATATTATTTATTATTATTATTATTATTATTATTATTATTATTATTATTATTATTATTATTATTATTATTATTATTAGTGTCCATTTGATGGAAGCAACAGAACATATACAAAAAAGATAGATCACTCATTAAAGAAATTAACAAACAAATAACGAAATAAATAAAAAATGTCCATTAATTATTAAAATACAAGGAGGAATTGTATTAGGGTAGTAATGCATTGCATATCCGCAAGAACATTTGCAGTCTTAAGACGAATAAGGCAAATAACTGTGAAAACTACAACTTTTACACTTTATTTACAGGGCCAACACATTTGATCAGGGTATTTATGGTAAGTCACATTGAAAGTACGTGCTCCGGATGAAGTTGTGTTTAAATATAGCTGTGTTCTCGTTATTTTTTCACATTTATTGAATATTCTGTACACACACATATGTTTCTATATATTTCCTTTGAACAGTATGTCTTGTAAGCAGTTACGAAGTGGGTATGCTTCCTTTCAATATGTCAGTATTATTTTTTTATTTTTTTTCAAGGAACTGACTTTGTATTTTATTACTTTTCCACGTTTCTGTTTATGTGTATTTTCGTTTGTCATAATAAAATCCATTCGTATGTAATTGAAGACATGAAATTGTTACTGATAATTCTCTCTAAAATAGTTGTATTTCATTCTGCGTTGGTTCACAGTTTGTTTACGAGATCAAATAGGATTATATATATATATATATATATATATATATATATATAATATATATATATATATATATATATATATATATATATATATATATATATATATATATATATATATATATATAATATATTGTATATATATTTATATATATAATATATATAGATATATATTATATTATATAATATATATATATATCTATATATATATGTAATATATACATACATATACATAGAACCTGGATACATTTCGTGGTTTTCATCTACAAACGGCAAACATAGGATTGAACAATGAAAGGTCTATAAATGTTTCAGGAAGACACATCAAATTAGGCTAAGCCATTAATAAAATGATTATCCTTTGTGTATTGAAATATATATATATATATATATATATATATATATATATATATATATATATATATATATATATATATATATATATATATGTATGTATGTATAATACATATTTCCCACTTAAGTCCTAAGACACCTATGTACTGTCGGTATACCTAACGTTCAGGGCATTATCTATGAAAATTCAATCAATCAATCGTTCTATTGAAAATTATATATTTTTTCTATCTTGTCAGAGAAATCTGAAACAAAAGGTGAACCTGAAAAGATTTGTCAGATAATTTTTAAAAAATCAATTTTATATTTTACATTACAATCACTGGCTTAATTAAGCTTATTAGATCACCTTTGGTTTCATTGTACCATTTTTCATTATATTTTCATCATACACATAGTTAGGCTTCTTGAATCAGTCATGGTTTCATTATACCATTTTTTCATTATATTTTCATCACTGACAGAGTTAAGCTTCTTAAATGAATTATTCATTATACCATTTTTTCATTATATTTTCATGACTGACATATTTAAGCTTCTTGAATCAATTATTCATTATACCATTTTTTCATTATATTTTCATCACTGGCATAGTTAAGTTTCTTAAATCAAGTGTGTGGTTTCATTATATATTAGTTTCATTATATTTTCATCACTGACATCGTTAAGCTTCTTAAATGAATTATTCTTTATACCATTTTTTCATTATATTTTCATGTCTGACATATTTAAGCTTCTTGAATTGAAGTATTCATTATACCATATTTTCATTATATTTTCATCACTGGCATAGTTAAGCTTCTTAAATGAATTGTGGTTTTATTATATATTTGTTTCATTATATTTTCACCACTGACACAGTTAAGCTTCTTGAATCAATTATTCATTATACCATTTTTCATTATATTTTCATCACAGAAATAGTTAAGCATATTAAATCAGTACTTTATTATACCATTTTTCATTATATTTTCATCACAGAAATAGTTCAGCATATTAAATCAGTACTTCATTATACCATTTTTCATTATATTTTCATCACAGAAATAGTTAAGCTTCTTGAATCATTTTTTCCACCTAGTTTTTAGAAAGGCAACGTTTTTTCACCCACAAATTTTCTGTAACTGTTGCTTGGTACACATAAATATTTTAAGAGGGATTATTACAAATCTTATTGTTTTGTCTTTTATCCATTTTTATTTTTATATATTCCTCAATCATTTCGTTTTCTCTAGTTATGCAGATCCTTCTTCGTACTTCAAGAACCGTATGGAATATTTTTCTTCTTATTTTCCAGAACCACCATGATCCAATATTGTCGTGTCCTATTTTCCATTCTTATTTTTTGTATTCCTCAAAAATTACCTTTACTCCAGTTAATCAAATCCTTCATCAAACTTCAAGAACTGTAGGAAATATTTGAAATACTTTCTTTTTATTTTCCAGAACCAGAATTATTTTTTTACCTAAAAACTCCTAATGGCCTTACCTTAATATCATAGATAATCGTTTCCCTTCATCTACCTAAAGGTCACATACAAAATATCTATAATTATTTTTACGTAGAGATTAAAATATATCAAATTCAGGGTTGATCTCGTCTCTCACCAGAAACAAATATAAAGGATATATATATATTTATATATATATATATCTGAGGCAGTACACAAACACACATATGGGGAGCGCTTATACGTATTGCACGATTTGCTCGATACAATGATTAGCACATCGTATATTATTTGTCCCTCACTTTCTCAGAGCACAGGAAGATATATATATGCAGTGAACATGTCACGGAATTGTCACTGACAATTCGTTTTGTATCCGAGACATCGTCGAAGACAGTGAATCATATTGCTTTCAGTCTGCTTCTGTTAGTTTTCAAATTAGTTTTCAAATTCTCTTGTTCAGAACACAAGCGAAGTTTTTATTTTTATTTTTTTGCACAGTGCTTGTAATTATTATACACTTAATTGTCTCTTTATATATATACATTATATATATACATATATATGTATATATACTGTATATGTATATTATATATATACACACTTATAAAGTCAATTTGCAACACATACACAAAAATACGCCCCAAAAAAGTCTTTATCTCACTACCGGGCGCATACCCAAATACCCACGATACCCAACACCCACGTCTTTCCACTTTCTCCACCACCACCACCATCTCCACCACGAAATCCCCCTCCAAACGTCTACCAACGCTCTCCACCAACCCTCCAACAAAGATGCTAACTCAGCTGGGCCGAGAGATAGCCCCAGGAGGGTTATTTGGAGGGCCACTGGGGCGCGAAGCAGCATCCACTTCCGGATTCTGCGGAGCTGGAGGTTGTGTTTTTGTGGTGGATGGCCGCTGGTTCCTCGCCTAAAATGGGAGAAGGATAAAGTCAGGGCAGCCCTCTTGTTGCAGAGATGGCCTGGTCATGCTGAGAAACTTCTTACAGATAACTTAAACTAAAAAAAGCTACGTCAGACTATTGGGGGCTAAGCAGCCAGTAATTGAATGATTCATTTGCCATGGACTGGCGTCAGAAGGTAGCCTGAACCACTGACAGCTTGAGGAAGGGCTCTTGTTACAGAGATGGCCTGTTCATGCAAAGGAACTTCTTATAAATAACTTAAAACTAAAAAGCTACGTCAGCCTTTTGGGGATAAGTAGCCAGTAATTGACTGGTTTATTTGCCATGGCCTGGCGTCACAAGATAGCCTGAACTATTGGCAGCTTGGAGGGGCTATATATTGGGGTAGGTGGGGAAGGGATGGCCTGGTCATGCTAAGGAACTTCTTATAAATAGATAAACTAAGAAGCCACGTCAGACTTTTGGGATAAGTTTTGCCATGGACTGGCGTCAGAAGATAGCCTGAACTATTGGCAGCTTGGAAGGGCTATATATTGAGTTAGGAGTGGTTGGAAATGTCCAGTTTAATGAAAGAAAACCTACAACAAAGATTATTCGTAGGGAGCAAGAATTTTATGAATGAGGGATGATAGAAAGATGTTTGGGGAGTCAGTCTATGTAAATAAGGGACTCTTGCTCAGATATTGACTTGGTTTACAAAAACGCATATGACCAACTGAAAATTTTATTGAAAGGCACTATTTCCACCTAGATTTTTTTTCTCAAGATATTGCTGACACACTCTTTAGCTATGAAATGAAACTTAGTTTAACTTTCTATCTCTAATAGTTTTAAAGCAGTAAGCGTTTTTACGGACGCATACTAAAATACCTTTTTTATTTTCTTTTTTTTTTATTATAGATTTTTCCTTCAGCAGTTAGGAACAGAATCTAGGTGGAAATCGTGTCTTTCAATAAAATTTTCAGTTATAATGCGTTTTTGTAAGCCAAGTCAGTATTTGAGAAACAGTCCCTAAAGGGAGGTTTGGAAGGGAAGTTTGAGCAACAGTCCCTTAAGGTAGGTTTGGGAGAGAAGCTCCAATTTATTGAAAGAAAACATAAAATAAGATATGATAGAACAACATTTGGGCATATGAGTCCCCTACATACTGAGGTAAATGGGAAACGGAAGCCTCCATTTTAATGAACCGAAACAAGACGCGACAGAACAACATTTGCCGATTTTTGAGGCCACAAATTGAGGCAGGCGCGGACGGAGAGGCTCCTCCACCTTCAAGAAACAAAACAGCTGATACGACTTACTACTAATTACGTGAACGGTGAGGGAGAAGGGCGGGGCAGTCGCCGGCAAACAGGTGTACTGCCCCGAATCTGGAGGTTTTGCCTTTTGAATGATGAGCTGCGAAGTCGTGTCCACGCCATGTTCCGTGAGGACCTGCACCCCTCCGCGCTCGCTGTCGTAACTGAGCAGCTGAGGAAGGAGAGAGTGAATATAAGCATTATTTTTGTATATATTTGAGAAAACAGGAAACGGATCATGTCATGGGTTCTTTATTCTTTACAAGAAGATTATTGGGTTCGTTATTCTTTACATGGGACTAATCGGGTTCGCTGTTCTCGACATGAACACTTCAGTACCAGACGTTTGATCCCCCAGGGGCTAGTACTGAGCAACGCGGAATACATATGACACCCCAGGGGCTAGTACTAAACACGGCGAAATATATATGACACCCCAGGGGCTAGTACTAAACATGGCGAAATACACATGACACCCCAAGGGCTAGTACTAAACATGGCAAAATACATATGACACCCCAGGGGCTAGTACTAAACAAGGCAAAATACATATGACATCCCAGGGGCTAGTATGAAACAAGGCAAAATACATATGAAACCCCAGGGGTTAGTACTAAACAAGGCAAAATACATATGACACCCGAGGGGCTAGTCCTAAACACGGCGAAATACATATGACACCCCAGGGGCTAGTACTAAACAAGGCGAAATACATATGACATCCCAGGGGCTAGTACTAAGCACGGCGAAATACATATGACACCCCAGGGGCTAGTACTAAACATGGCGAAATACACATGACACCCCAGGGGCTAGTACTAAACAAGGCAAAATACATATGACACCCCAGGGGCTAGTACTAAACATGACGAAATACATGACACCCCAGGGGCTAGTACTAAACACGGCAAAATACATATGACACCCCAGGGGCTAGTACTAAACACGGCAAAATACATATGACACCCCAGGGGCTAGTACTAAACAAGGCGAAATACATTTGACCTCCCCCAGGGGCTAGTACTAAACACGGCGAAGCAGTGTAGATGAGTCACTGTTTCGCCGTGTTTAGTACTAGCCCTCATGTGGAATTGGGGTTCGGACCGGAAAGGGTTGGCCATTCTTGACATGATCCAAAAACGCAGGTAGTCGTGAACCCACTAAAATAAGCAAAACAAAAGACTAACGTGAAAAACACACAAAAACACTTTAAATTATTACCACCCACTACGAAACAGCCAAAAAAGAAAAAAATTCTCAGAATTCCCCATAAACATCATAATTATTGACATACTTGAATATACATGCGGAATAAAATTTATTATTATTATTATTATTATTATTATTATTATTATTATTATTATTATTATTATTATTATTAAACGATGAATTGCTACATAATTCTTCAAATGAATTCTTCGGTAAAACTGAAGATTTTATTTTTGCATCATTTTATAAAGATTTGCTACAATTTATATTGCAAAGAAGGGAGATTGTCAATAATAAGACAATAATGATTTCCGCATTATAGACAGACTTCAACACAACAAAAGACTAATACGAAAACCACAAAAAAAACAAAATTATTACCCCCCCCCTCACGAAACAGCCAAAAAATAAGAGAACAAAAAAAAATTCCCAGAATTCCCCAGAAACATCCAACACCGATGTTTGACTTCCATTACTTGACGCAGGTTCTGAAAAATTCACGAGTGCTCCTTCTGCCTCACTCCGGCCAAGATTAAGTATATCCTAATATTTACTGTCTTCAGGAATTCGTGAGAAATTTGAAATCGCCTCCTTTGATATTGTTCCTTGACATGATAATCCTATTATGTGTGTGCAGCTGTTGTTGGAGTTTTGCGTTTTATTTATTTATTTATTTATTATTATTATTATTATTATTATTATTATTATTATTATTATTATTATTATTATTATTATTTCGTTGCTGAACACAAATTGATGATGATGATTATGACGTAATTTTAACTGCACTAAAAATATTTTTCACAATTGTTATTATTATTATTATTATTATTATTATTATTATTATTATTATTATTATTATTATTATTATTATTATTATCCCAAACTCCCCATAGAAACTGAAACACGAAATCAAGGCTAAATTTAACTATTATTATTATTATTATTATTATTATTATTATTATTATTATTATTATTATTATTATTATTATTATTATTATCCCAAACTGCCCATAAAACCTGAACCGAGTTATCAAGGCTAAATCCAACACTCAATTCGGTTCTCTTGTGGTATCAAAAGGCTTAACAGAGAGCTGTCGAGAGCCACTTCAGTTCTCACGGCTGACAGAGAGAGGTTCCAGAGTACCTCAGAAGCCTCTCTCGGAGTCTATCGATACAGATGAGGGATTATTATTATTATTATTATTATTATTATTATTATTATTATTATTATTGGGAGAAATTGCTGTTCTTGTGATTTAGCTTTCAATGTGAAATGTTTGTAATTTGATTTCAATTCTCTCTCTCTCTCTCTCTCTCTCTCTCTCTCTCTCTCTCTCTCTCTCTCTCTCTCTCTCTCTCTCTCTCGCTCTCTCTCTCTGTATATATATATACATACATACATACATACATACATACATACATACATACATACATATGTACACACTGAACAAAAGTATTCCAATATCTACTTGCGATGACAATTTCTTCCAGGTTCTAAATTCAAACAGGCAGCAAGACAGATAAAGAAAGACAGAGAGAGAGAGAGAGAGAGAGAGAGAGAGAGAGAGAGAGAGAGAGAGAGAGAGAGAGAGAGAGAGAGAGAGAGAGAGAGAGGGAATTTTATTTGACACTCTATTCTCGGGCACTCATCAATATGCAAAGAGCATTTCGCGCTAGGACCCATGTCTAGTGGAGTCGGTTTCATTCTCGCAATGTAATTTCAACTTAGGCGACACTTTTGCCAGTGTTTCGTTTGAACGAGACGAATGCTGACTTTTTCAAGTTTCGACCTTTTCTTTGTGAACAAAGGAGGACTTTAATGTTTGGAGTTTTTGTGAACAAAGTACTTTGTAGCTTCGATTGTTTGTGGATAAAGAAGGAACTTCATATATTTAGTTTTTGTTGAAGTTTCTATTGCTTGTGAATAAAGAATGACTTTAACTTTTGGAGTTTTTGTGAAGAAAGGACTTTGAAGCTTCGATTGTTTGCGGATAAAGAAGGAATTTCATATATTTAGTTTTTGTTGAAGCTTCGATTGTTTGTGAATAAAGAAGGCCTTTAACGTTTGGAGTTTTTGTGAAGAAAGGACTTTGAGGCTTCGATTGTTTGTGAACAAAGCAAGACTTTAAACTTTGGAGTTTTTGTGAACAAACGACTTACTCAGGTTTCAACTTTTTTGTGAACAAAGAAGGACTTTAAAGTTTGGAGTTTTAAAGTTTGGAGTTTTTGTGAACAAAGGACTCTGAAACTTCGATTGTTTGTGAACAAAGAAGGACTTTCAAATATTTAGTTTTTGTTGAAGCTTCGATTGTTTGTGAACAAATTCGACATTCTGTGAACATAAACGGACTTTAAAATTCATACTTTCTGTGAACAAATAACATTAAAATTTCGGATTTTTTTTATGAACAAAGGACATTAAAAATTCGACTTTTTGTAGAAAGAGAAGGACTTGAAAAATACTACTTTTTTTGTGAAGAAAGCAGGACTTAAAAAACATCGACATATTGTGAACAGGAAAGGACTTTGAAAATTCGGTTTTTTTATAAACAAAAGAGGACAGAATCGAAATACAGCCCGCAAAATACGACTGGATACAATTAACCGGAAACGTGAATGGTGAAAAATAATTCAACTGCAAAAAAAGTTGTTTTCTACAGCCAAAAAAAAAAAACACTATATTTTCCCCAGTAAACAAACACATTTGTGTTAAAAAAAAAAGCACTATATTTTCCATAATAAAAACATTCTCCCTTTTAAAAAAAAACTACGTAAGAGAACCTCTTTTGATAGTTATTTATATTTTGGGTGTATTGTAATAAGCAGTAGATGCATATATATATATATATATATATATATATATATATATATATATATATATATATATATATATATATATATATATACTGTATATACATAAAATAAAACTGTTATTTTGGGGAAAGATTTATAGATCCATTAGACGACATAACTCAGAAAAACTCTTTTAGGTCGTGAACCAACACATTACTTTTTTTTTTTACTGTTCTGAAGAAGCTTGTACGTTTATTTATTTACTTTTAAGGGGTTGGGGGGTTGGGGACATTATTTATCACTATCTGTTACCCCCTTTTTTTTTAAAGGTAATTTCATTCATCAGGTGAATTTGCATGAGGGGTGAAGTCGCAAGACTAACCTCCCTAATTTAAAACGAGGAAAATTAGAAGTTCATACATATATGTTATATATATATATATATATATATATATATATATATATATATATATATATATATATATATATATTATATATATAGTGTGTGTATATATACATATTCTGCGAACTGCCATAAAAATATAAAATAAATACACATAATACCGTATGCATATATTGATAAATATATATGAACTCTCGTCACATACACCGAAACATTTTTTTATATATTTATAAATATGAAACGAAATTTGTGGCTCAGTATTTGTGTGTATATGTATATATATATATATATATATATATATATATATATATATATATGAAATTTTTTTTATTTTTTTTATCACACCGTGATTTATATACAATCATGAAGCCACAAATGTCGCTAAATATCAAATTCACGCTACCTCTGGAATATCTCCGAAGGAGAATAATTATCACCGAAGGGGAATTTATATAAGTGATAAATGAATTGGTACCCATCGGGATGGCGTAGTGGTAACGTCCATTGGAGTCGCTGAATAGGCCCATGTCAAGGGTTCGTGTCCCGATGGGTACCAATTCATTTATCATTTATATAAATTCCCCTTCGGTGATAATTCTCCTCCGGAGATATTCCCGATGTAGCGTGAATTTGATATTAAGCGACATTTGTAGCTTCATGATTATATTTATATATATATATATATATTTTATAATGTATATATACACATATACATACATATACTTCTTATCCCTTACCTCTTCATCGTGGTACCAGAATATATAAGGTGGAGGTTCCGGGCTGTGCTTGACCAAGCACGTCAGGTTAATGGCAGACCCTGCATTGATGTACAAATCTGGGCCTCCCAATACCACCGTCTGGGGCTCTGAAATATGAATTGATAAATATATAAGAAGTGGATAAAATTTATCAGGTAAATTTCTTTTAGAAAGGAATTTTTTTTTCCAGTTTGTCGATACATGATAACTTGATGCCTGCCCAAGTGACTAATTGATAATTAATTCCTTAAAGGCACTTAGGATATCAAGATATCTTTAGTACCCTCAGATTAAGATTTATAAAGAAATTGTAATTCCTTCACGTTGGCACTTACGTAAAATAGAATCCACTCCTCTAGTCTAGAATTGCATGCATAACCTAACGACCCGCAAAAAATAAGAGCTTAGAGTAACTCCGTAACTTTGTAGAGAAAATCAATCGAAATGATTAGAGCACAGCGGACGGAACGAGACGAATAAACGAAGAAGGAAAAATATTTATACAAAAAAAAGAATAACTCTTCGTAACTTGGCCTTTTCGTCGGGTGATTATACACCTCGTAAATTAGGACTGGAGTCCGAGGTATATATATACGTCAGTGGGCCCTGATATACACGCACCTTTTCTTAAGGGAGTTTTATAAAGGAGTTTTATTAAGAAGCACTCGAGGCTTCTGGGAAGTGGCAATAGGTCGCGGATTTCAGAAAATTGTGAAGACAAAATGAAGAATATACTTAGGGGTTGAGCTTAAAATAGTTATCAGTGTTTTAGTCAAGTTTATATGATTTATAGGGATAGTAGGGATAGTTATAGAAAGTTATAGAGGGACGAATTTATTATTTTTAAAAATTGTGAAGATAAAATGAGGAATATACTTATAGGTTGATCTTAAAGAATATACTTACAGGTTGATCTTAAAATATCTCCTACTGTTTTAGTCAAGTTTATTATATGGATAGGTTTAGAAAGCATATGAAGAGACAGTTTTTTTTTATTGTGAAGATAAAGTGAATAATATACTTATAGGATTATCTTAAAACAGTTACTGATGTTTGAGTCAAGTTGATATGGTTAATATAGATAGTTTTAGAAAGCATATGAAGGGACAACTTTATTTTTCTTAATTGTGAAGATAAAATTAGGAATATACTTATAGTTTGATCTTAAAACAATTCTTAATGTTTTAGTCAAGTTTTCATGATTTGTCGCTACTGCAGCTGAAATGGACAGCATTAGCAAGCATATGAAGAGAGCTAAAGTTATTATTTATGTTTTAAATTGTGAAGATAAAGTGGGGAATACACTTATGGGTTAAGCTTAAAATAGTTCTTAGTGTTTCAGTTAAGTTTATATGATTTGTTGATGTTATAACTGCAATGGAATAGTTTTGACAAGAATAAAAAATAATCAAATTTATTGTTTTTATAATTTTCTATCCACATCCAGCGACACACACATACAAGCTTATTTCGGTCATAAAATTGTATAAAATGGACTCCTAAAAAAGTCAGCTTAAATATTGATATTATAACCAATAATGAATTGAGATGACCAAACTGTAAACAGCTGGAGAAGGCTCATTAAAAAAACAAAGAACCCGACTAGGGATCAAGCTGAGAAAAACAGCTACCCCGACTAGGGATCAAGCTGAGAAAAACAGCTACCCCGACCATGGATTAAACTGTGAGAATCAGCGACCCCAACTGAGGATTAACTTAATAAAAGCAGCAACCCTGACTACGGATTAAGCTGCTAAAAGCAGCCACCCCAACTAGGGATTAAGCTGAAAGAAACAGCGACCCTGACTAGGAATTAAGTTGAGAGAAACAGCGACCCCACCTCGGGATTGACCTGATAAAAACAGCGACCCTAAGTGGTTATTAAGTTGAGAAGAAGGACTGAAACAGTGACCAGATAGAAACTGACCTAACATGACCTCTAATAGAGAAACAGATGACCTGGAACTTTGACCAATGAAAAGAACAACAGTTACTTGGATAGAGATTGACCTAACATGACCCCTGTACATAACCAGATGACCTGGCACTTTGACTAATGAAAACAACTACAGTTACTAGACAGAGACTGACCTCACATGACCTCTGTATATAACCAGATGACCTGACATTTTGAATAATGAAAACAACTAATAAATAATAACAGTTATTAGATAGAAATTGACCTCAAATGACCTCTGTATATAAATAAATACCTGAAACTTG
>JANJGK010009533.1:0-20859 GCA_039081455.1 Macrobrachium rosenbergii
ATGTGCACCTCAAAAGCAGGAAGGTTTCGACATGGTAATCCTTACTGTCACAGTGAATCCATTCATAACATCTCTTGTAAGCTATATGCTCTATCAGTCTGTCTTTTTCTCACTCCCCTTGGAGGAAGTACAACAAAGTCTTTAATAGATATAGGTTAATCTTCTACCACTCTAAATAATGTTTAGTTATTGGCAGTACTGTGAATACCAAGAAACCCCACGAAAATTAATATCAAATACGCTGTTCATATTTAAAGCTACATTTAAACCCCACTATTATGCACCTGTTGTATGGCAATTATCATTAAAAAGTCGCATGTCTGACCCATACATACTATTTCGCCTTTCGTAGGAAATACAGAAAATCGCCATAACATGTGACACGTAATTTCGTGCTTTAAAATTCAATGAAAAGCTCTTCCTAATTAAAACACGACTAGAATATCCAGATATCCGGTTAAAGTCTTTTATGCTCGGAATAACCGTCAAAAATGTTTACGATTTTTCTGAGCTGCTAATTATTTCCGAAATTACTGGTCGTCACTTTATATTTGCCAAGCGAAACTAGAAAAAAAACTTAATACGCGGAACAAAATTCAAACGATTACCAAACTTAGTCACCCTGAAAACTTAATAAACCCATGAACGTAATGAGTATTAGAATATTACCCTGAATGCAGTTGTGAAATTTTTCTTTTTATAGAATTATGTCAAAGGTTGGAGCTCGTGAATGTCGGTATCAGTGTCCAAGTTTCTCTGTCATAAGGAAATACCGAAATATTATATTAATAAAGGTGAAAAAAGAATTTTACACAGAGTCAACCTTATCTGTGACTTTCGATCCTCTTTAACCCTAACTGGAAAAGGCATTCATACGAAAGCGCAGAACTACAAAAAAGAACTTTAGAATTGCTAAGTTCAAAGCATTAAACGAAGGAAAAAAAGATTTGTTTTGAGTAATGCGATCTTATGTATACTCTGCCTTAGTGTTACACATTACTCGTTGGAAAAATATTTCATAAAAAATTCTGAAAAATATTCCATCCGAATCAAAATAAAATATTTTACGTCTTGAAGCTAGAATTCGAATCAAGGGTATAGAAAGACTGAGAAACTTTCAAAATGTCATATTAAAAAAGCTAAAAAAATAAATCTTTTTCGATCACTGGATTGCAAAATTGTTTGATGTATCGAAATCTCCAATTTCAGAAAAATACTCAGACACATGAATTATTTCATC
Organism: Macrobrachium rosenbergii; assembly: GCA_039081455.1. Taxonomy (NCBI): domain Eukaryota; kingdom Metazoa; phylum Arthropoda; class Malacostraca; order Decapoda; family Palaemonidae; genus Macrobrachium; species Macrobrachium rosenbergii. The sequence continues at coordinate 1,241 of JANJGK010009533.1, forward strand.
GTTTAAACGCTTTGGTTTTCTTTTATTTTGTATGTGCAAGAGACTGTTTAAAGTAAAGAACTCGGTAAAACTGAGCATTCTGCTTGAGTGATTATATGTTATTTTATATATACAAGGACTAAAGTGAAAAGCTGATGAGTCGAATACAAGCTATTGATAGAATTTTAGACAAAAGTAAGTGAGTTGGTAATTTTAAGACGGAAAATTAACTTCATTGCAAAGAAAATCAATGGTTAAATTCCATTCTTGATATCTGTTAATTCATGTATATACCAGTTTGGACTGTCGATGCAAGTAGGTTGGGGTAATTTCGTTCCTTTCTCTTTTAATTTATTAACACCAAATGATCTTAAAGGAAACCTTTGACCCCCGTTTTTTTATGACTGATGAAACACCTGCTTTCCTGCCCCTTTTTTAGGGCTTCTTTTCATAGTATGAGTAAAAGTAATACTGTCTCTCCCACCGCAGCTTTCACTGGAAAATGCCATTACGAATACGATACCGGTAATTTTAACCTGAAGTGAAACATGGTTCACACGATCTTAGATTTTTAGAAGTTTAGTATAATTTTGTTACTTCAACATATAAATTTTTAAATCGAAATTTTAGTAAGGTACCAATCATTTTTGTCCCGTTACGATCATCTCGTTGTTGTAATTGATTGAAATTCTTCAGTTACGTTTTGATTATTTAATAAGTAACATTGCCTAAGCCCAAAGAAAGGTTATTGTTTTTCAGAGATAATATTAGTTTTAAAAGATAATACAATACTTGCATCCTCACTTAAGTTACTATCCAGTTTCGTCAGTCCTTTGGCCTTGATTACAGAGAAGACGGCTCCATCAGACTTCATTAATGTATGAAATCATTTAGTATGAAAGACTGAAATAATAGCTGAGATCTTATTCTCTAGCAACTTCATGTATGATAATCTAAATGGGAGTATTCGCTCTTCTAATCTGAACCTCAAAAATAATAGGTATATATTTTGGTTTCCTTTTAGAGTGCATTCACACTGCAGTAAAATATGTCATGAACACACGTAGGAAACTAATCAACTGCAAAATCACAACAGGCTGAAAACAAGTCAAAGACCGAAGGTGGAGAACGAATTTTGGCAAATGCTGGATAATCATACCAATAAGACTACTAATAACTCGCCGATTTGTATTTAACCTGTTTATGATGTTTCTTCGATGAATCTCTGATGTGTGCTTACGACATGATCAACTGTGGTGGGACATACCCATACAGAAACGAATTGAAAATAAAATGGCCATGTTTCGTGATATATGTATAATATGGATACTTAGATTATCCATATTATACAACAGTATTCACTTATTAACCAAAACTTAGTTAGGTTAACGACTGAAGAGTTTCTTAAATATGTATCATAATTAGACATAAAACGCACGAGCAAAATAATAAAGTTTCAAACAACGAAACCGACATTTACAATGCTACCACAAAGGTCCCCGTTTCCAGGAACTCCTTCAAGAGAGGCAAGGAGAAGCGCGGAATGACCTCCAGCAAGTGCCATCTTTGTCTCCCATTCCTCCTGCTTTCATCCGCAAACAACCTTCCTAAATTCCCCCACTTTGCCCTCAGTTTGGCCCTGGGCCTCCACTTACCAGCAAAGGCAGCAAGAATTCCCAGAGATTTGCTGGACATGATCTCTCTCTCTCTCTCTCTCTCTCTCTCTCTCTCTCTCTCTCTCTCTCTCTCTCTCTCTCTCTCTCTCTTTTCATAGAATAGAAAGCATTTGACTTTACTTGCTGTTCTATTTTGGCTTAGGTAAACAATGAATTTTCAGTTAACTGTGCTTTCTATATGTATCTAACCGCTTCATTTCTTTGTTAATGAGAACGTGCTGTAATTTATATTTTGGATATCTCTTTCTTTAAAAGTACACCAGATTAAAATTTGTTTGCTTAACAGTGTAGTTTTGAATTATACATAAACTGTGTTGGGAACAACAGTCTGTCAATTATCAATAAATGAGAATCAAATTTGACGCATCTAGCCCCTATTATAAACTACTGAATGACTATGCTAGTAAATAACCTCAGACTTCAGTGAAAGCATACTACACGTATTTAGACACAGAAACAACGTTTAGCCAAGAAAACCAATGAAAAATAATAAAGGTAATAAAAAATGCCAAAAATATGTATCCTACAGCTGCAGCAAATATGACACTATAGTCAACATTTTGGACGAAATCAGTTTCCTGGATGAATTAGGACATTAAACGTTTCCTTTATTTCGGCGGAGCAGAAGGCAAAAAGAAGCACTATAAAATGTGCAGTTTTTACAACAAAAGGTAAAGTTTTTCTGGCACCGGAAACTTCCTGGAAAGCAAGATATCGTGCTAATAATCATCATGTATATAAGTTAGAAAGGAACAATTTCGTACTCATGTTTAGCCATTTTTCTTTTACTTCTCTTTATCATTACACAACGAATCATTGTTGCTGCTTCCAAATAGCTGTGCAAGAATTCTGTTCCTTACTATGGTTTTCCTTGTCACAGATCCTGCGCATGCATGCTTAAGGACTTTTTTTATCATAAATCGTTATGGAAATGTGATTATAAATTTCATTTTTTATAGTTATATTGAAGATCGAAAACAGAATTTAAATCTGAATTCCGATTTTAGCGAATATATACACTGTATGTGTATATATATACGTATATACACACACACATATATATATATATATATACACACATATATGTATACACACACACACACACACACACACACACACACACACACACACACATATATATATATATATATATATATATATATATATATATATATATATAGTATATATATATATATATATATATATATATATATATATATATATATACTGTATATATATATATATATATATATATATATATATATATATATATATATATATATATATATATATATATATATATACTATATATATATAATATTATATATATATATGTATATATATATGTATATATACATATATATATATGTGTGTATATATGTATATATACATATATATATATAATATATATATCTATATATAAGAATAATTGCAAAATAAATTATTTTAGGTTATTAAGAAACATCGATAAACACGAAAGTAACAAGTCCTTATGTCCCACTCTTTCAGTGGCAAGGGTGCAAGAAATCGTCGATTCCAAAAGGAACCCACCTCACTCTGTATGGAAAGGCTTGCATCATTTCAAAGGAAAATATCCCTGGCATATAAACTTGAATGGACTCAGACTCGCTGCGTTTTACTCGAGAATCGCCTCCACTGAGCGTAATTGGCGAAGTGTTCGGGACAGTTAAGTTTTATGGGAAAAGTTCGGCATTTTGACCTCTCGCTGGAGGCTCATGGGATATCAAGTATGATTGGATATTGCGATTTTATCTGAATATTTCATGAATAATTTGTTTTCTTTGTTCGCTTGCAAAAATGCAAGTGCGCGTGGGTGCGTTTGCTAGCCTGTAAATTTTGCAGATATTAATACATTTACTGCGGCAATATTATAAAAACAAATCTATGGTTTGTACTTGTGACAGTCAAGTTCCAAGAATCTTTGAAGCTTTTACGGTATAGTGACTGCTTACGAAAAGCAAGGTTAAACTTACTTATACAAACATTTTGAAGAATCAGGCATAAGTTGAGCAATTAACGAGCACTTACAAACTAGATAGTGGCAACTATTTCCGGCTGGGAATGGTATGGTGTTGAGCAATTAAGTATAGGGTTGGAGATCACAATTACCAGCAGCGATGTACAAATAATTATTCGCACTTCATTACATATTGCCGTAACGAGTATGAGGCTAAGCGTTACCGACGTATCCAGTACCATTTATTCATTAACCAAATTAAAAAATAAGGTTATGATAATAAAGAACATTCAGTGAATTCCCCTCAAGCTATTGTCATTAAAATTGCTATGAACACGTTCATAAAAAAAAAATTATCGTCTAAACGTTTAGCGAATAAATTACCACACAAATTTGTTCTTGTCTTTACCATTTTCTAACAGAATAATAACGAAATATTCTTTTGATGATATGTAAAGCTAAAATACTTACTTGTTCTGTACAGATCAAAATAATTGGAAAATAATGGGGCAATTTTGCGGTTACACCACTAAAGGAGAAAAACGTATTTTTAGATACCTTTTCTTGGATATCAGTCTCCTTCTTTTTGCCTATATTCAACATGACTCCCTTGTCAGACGAAGAAAGAATCGAAGTAGATGTCGATGTTTTTCCATTTAAGGGCGGTGATGAATAGTCAGATTTTCAGCTTCAGAACCAATTCTCAAATTTAATTCTCGCAGTTGGACGAAATTCAGTTTTTGTTTGTGTACTCTCTCTCTCTCTCTCTCTCTCTCTCTCTCTCTCTCTCTCTCTCTCTCTCTCTCTCTCTCTCTCTCTCTCTGCATCTTGCCTCAGTCGAGGGAAGTGTTTATACAAACAAATTTCTGGAAAGACTAGAAATCACAAAAGTATAAACAGATAAAGGCTAAAAAAATAAAAAGAGATAGAGAGAGGAAAAAGTAATTGGTTCAATTTTGTTCGGTGTAATGTCAAATAGCCACAATGCCGTCTTAAGTTCTTGAGGATCACGTACTTTTTCCGGAAACGCATGTTACCTCAAGTTTGCTTTCCCCTGGGAAATTAATTAAATAACTTTCTCCTATCCCCTCCTTTCTCTTTTTTTTCTGTCTTTTCCTCTTTATACTCTCGTAATTTCTAGTCTCTCCCGAAATTTATGTGCATGAAAATTTATCTCAATTAAGGCTCTCGAAACTTCTTTTCAGCAGTCCAATCAATTCTCTTCTTCATAACATCTTTATGTTCTTTACACTCTTCCGGAAGAAAACAAAATTGATCGGAAGAGTGTGAGGAAGACTGCTGATAATTTATGATCTGTCCGGAAAATTCATAATGGATGTTATAATTTGACTGAAGGCTTTACAGTTGACAAGCGACTTTTAATAGAAATTTTGTAAAGTACGTTTCCCTTATACACCTTTTGAAATGTTCCTCAGAAGAGTCATTTCATTATAAGATTCCCCAGTCTCCCTGAAATATGTATATTTTTTCTCGGTTTCGCTGTTTACATCGTCATCTTTAAGATGGATAATATTCATTTTACACAACTGTTTGTATTCACACTTGTTTATCTGTATGTCTGTCTGCCTGGTGACGTGATTTCTTAAGTAATATTGTTGCAGAATAATATTTTTCTCTCCCGATTTTTGTGTCTTAGCTGATTCAGCGCGAAAATATAAATCGTTTTGCATTCAAAGTCCCCACAGTAAATACCACATTCTCTTTGTTATGGCGAATCGAAAGCAATATTTATTGCTGCGCCACAAACACATAAAAATGTTCCGCGCTTGGCATTATCTTTACCGTAAGGAAATATATACCGGCAATCCCTTAGCAGTTCGTAGTGCAGTAATCTCTTATCTTGGTTCTGGAAGGGGTAAAATTGACGAGATAAGCTGGCAATTAAGAAAGTCTTTCAGATATGCGGTAATACTGTTCAAGTCTACGTTAAATAAATGGTGAGTTTTTCACCAATTTTTAACGCCACGCACGAATCCTAATCCTAATGGAAAGCTAATTCCTTGCGGGGAAAATATAGACGGCAGGTTTATTACGGGGCGCTTTTTCTTATTTTCCACCTTAGATCATACTTGTGCCTCAATATATAACAGATCAGGAGGATTCAGGGAAAATTCGGGAGGGAGAGCGACCATGTTTTTTGCTGGTGCGTCTTCGCTTATCCTACTTAGTCTTTTGCTGCTTTCCTGTTTTGGGCGTGCAAAAGAATGATTCGTTTACTTTCTTTGACGAGTTTTTTCTTCGTATTCTTATCCACATATCACTAGTATTATTCTTCTCTTTCCTTCAGTCGTGTTCTGTTTACTTTATCTTTCATCACTATTTTTTCATATTTTCTTTTCGTGAAAGACTCCGTAGTTTTGTATTTGATGTTACTATCCATTTTAATTTTTCTGTAATGCGCTCCATGCTAATGCACTCTATTTTCTATTTCCATTTCGTTAATCGTGGATATTATTCTATTGTCCCTTCTGATTTTGTGCCTCTTCTTCAGTTCTCTGTTATGCCTCCCGCCCCCCCCCGCGTCCCCCATGAAATTAAGTAGTGTTTTTAAAATACTCTGTGATATCCATGAACCTACAAGTTCTTATGGCAGACGGTGAGACAAGAGGGTTGAGGACAGGAAAATGGGAGCAAGAGTGTAAAGAGGAAGAAGAAGAAAAGGAAGGTTGAAGTCAGAATATAGCTTGGAAATATACTTTTAATAGGTAATCTAGTTTCACCTTTCACTGTTGTTGGCAGGATTAATTGCATGTAGCCTGGGAAGGTCAGTCAACACCCAAATGCACATATTTTCTATGCAATCTGATTTAGGTCTGCTGTGGCTATTAGTAATGACCAAGTGAAACCCTCTGTGAGGAACCTCTGCCATTGCCTTTAGCTTTTCACCTCTGTCTTGAATTCGACTTTCTTTGTTCCTGGTTTTTCAATAAACCTGTCTGTTTTTACTTTGATTTTAGATTGTTACATTCTCATAGTTTTTTCAATTTTTTTTTGTTCACTTCAGAATTTTTAAATAGTTCACGAGCTTGACTGCCAATAAAATTATTTCCTCAGATCAGTTTTTCTTTATCTGAACTGACAGCATACCATTGATAGTTTTTAATCTATTGGTTTTCATGTCTATAAAAACGAGGCTTAGTTTAAGTCCGAAAAGAAAGGAAGTTGTACTGCGGATGTATGGCCAACAAATATGCAACGAGCTGGCTCAGTAGTTTGCAATTGTTCGCAATCCTTATGGTACTGGCTAACGACGAAATCCAAGGGCAACTTTCAAAGAAACATCATCAGAACTCGTCCAAAAGCCTCTGCGAATTATTCTTAATAGGCAAACGTATGAACTTGTGAAAGGGCAAATAATTACGATTTATTTTGTCAAAGACTGATGTCAATAATGTTCAGTGATGAACAGGGTTCAAAATTAATACGATCAAGAGCGAATGGAAAAGAGAATAATGTACACTCATTTTCTCTGATAACTGGGTTATGCTACATAGAACTAAGCAAACTAATTAAATGAATTTAAACGAAAAAGCACGGTAATAGATAATTCCACTACCAAAAACAACTATCAAAAAACCATTAATAAATCGACTATTAAAAGCAGTAGCATTTTACAGAAAAACCTAGTGATTCAAAAGTCCAAAATTCTAATGTCAAACATGAGAGAGAAGGTTTCAAAGTTAAAAGGAAACTAAGAAGAATAAAAACTTCATAGCAAAATCACACACAAAGAAAGTCAGAGATGCAACCACGCAGTATTTTAGGAAATTGGTAAGTGATCAGAGAAAAACTTCCGATAAGAGAAAGCAGGGGATGAATGAGGTTCCATAGAATCGCATCTCAAAGCCTTCTCAAAACGAATTCCTTGACTCCTACCCCTTTGCTGGAAAAAAGTGACCAATGGTCATATTCATATACAGATGGAGGGCGATGGCCCTTTAGATTTATGCTTTAACCTCCATACCTATCACGCGATGAATGTTAGGGTGCTTACAATCGAACACACTGCTGTCATTAATCTGTAACATTCTGCCGTAAAGTTAACACATTTATCCTGATTTATGCTCTTTGTGGGTCTGTAATACCTCGGTCTCTAGCCCATGTATCCCCCACGGCGAGAGAATGGCAAAAAAGTCCCTAGGATGAGAAAAGAGCTGACATATAAGCTCAAAGCTGGAAGACCCGTGGGCCGCGTAGATTAATTGTCAAAAACTCTGTTATGCTTCGAAACTACTATGTAAGGGTGAAATAACCTCTCCAAGAAAGCTTAGAGTGAAATTATCTAGCAGGAAGCAAAAGCTGGGCATGCGTTTCCTGAAGTCTATCTTATGCAAGTTGTGGGCTTAAATATGCCCCATTTATACAAAAATATAATGCAAATACATGTCCATTAACTTTTATGCGTAACGAATTTTTCGTAAGATCAATTTGCCAGCAAATCATATTTGTGATAAAAACTATTTCCTTTTTCGTTGTCATATGAAGTAAAACGACAAGTGTTAATTATAATTCTGCTCGGCATTTTTAGAATTTCGAATCATAATCCATCCAAATGAAGAGTAGAATTTTATACTGAAAGCCATGAGATCGAGCCAATGAATTATGGCATGGTATGGATGATGTTTACCTAGATTAACGTTTTACAAAGGCAGTTTTTTTATCTATAATACATAGAACACTTGTGCCTAAGACCAATTACTATTATTAGATTAAGTTGGCCTTATGCCAGGAAAGATTCTTAACCTTATGAGCAGCCGTAAGACCAAGGGCAACAACGAGAGAGAGAGAGAGAGAGAGAGAGAGAGAGAGAAGGGGTGGTCGGGGGAGGGGGGCAACATACCCAGCTGCTGAGGTGCTTGTGTGATTAAACCTGCCGAGTCAATATTGCTTTTGAATGTAAAGATCCGGCACCACCGCAACGTCTTCCAACAAACAAACGTCTTATTAAGGAGCTCTGAGGTTGAGACGCGTGTTATGGAAGCACATATTTTCTAGTTTACTCTCAGACTCATTTGCAGCTTCATCGATGTCTCTCGTTATTGGATCTTCGATATATTTCTTTGAAGTATAAATGGGCGTTTTATACGCTATTTCATAGCTTGAACTTCGCCATTGCGATATAATTAAGGAAGGGGGACTCGGATATTGCAATTTTACAATGTAACTGGATTCTTTGTAATGAATATGTCACTCATAGCGACATATTTTCTATGAAATCTTTAGATCTGCGATGGCTATTAGTAATGATAATATGAAACTGATGCTAATATCAAAAAGCATATAAACAAATATGGAGTTCAGCAGGTATTTTAACGGCTGTGATGATTGTGTTCTTTTTTTTTATTATACTCCACTTTCCATTCAAAAGTATTTTATATTCAGATGAAGCCAACATAGAAATTACATTAAAAATTCCGTTTTCACTGTGCTGGCTGAAAGAGATAAAAAATTGAAAATAAGGTATTTTTAGTTCGCAAAAATATTTCTTCTCCGCACACGAAGAAATTATCGATTGTTGTGCAGCTTTAAAAAAAAATAAAACACATGAGCTCTATATACAGTATGCAGCAAAACTCGTGCGGCTTTTTTTATTTTTGTGCTGGGCAAGCGTTATTCTCAAGTTGCCACTTAGTATTAAATCTTATATTTTACTTTGTAACGTGTATGCGTGAGGAAAAATTGGTCACTTGTTAAGTAGAATCTTATCATTGAAATATATTGGATCATGAAAAACAAAAATATTTCATGCTACAAAAATATTTCAGAACGAAAACTAAATACGTTACTGTAACATGACCGTGACTTCCCTTGAGGCGTGGAACCGTCAGTCTGCATACAGTGAAACTGAAAGAGGACGTCACGATAGAGTGAAAAAGAAAAGTTAAGCAGAGTATATTCTAATGATAAAAACTGATGCATTTGGGATATGAATTCAAAGTTATTCTTTTCGCTTTTTTAGTTTTGTACATAAAGCAAATGTTAGTCAGGATCATGATTTCGATACTTGCAATAAATTATTACAAGTCATAACTAAGGCTATAGCCAAGGCTGTAACATAGGTCTAGTCTCACGAAGGGTTTCTTCAGTATGAAGAAAAAAAAGATAAATAAGCAAATAAATAATTAAGCGAGATGGAGAGTAATCTTCGCTATTAGAAATACAATTAATTCTACCTTTTTATTATTTTACTTTTACTCTAGGAATGGGAGACTATAATAAGGCCGGACATTATCAGCCACACCTATTGTATGCAGAATCTGGAGAACGACGACAACTTATTATAAATAATAATAATAATAATAATAATAATAATAATAATAATAATAATAATAATATGGCTCTAAACGGGGTCTATAAGACCATAAAACAGAATTTGTGAAATTCCTGCACAGTCTTGGTGTGGTATACCTCCGTCATTACATTCTTCATAGGCCTAGAGGCTTAATAAGCATGATATAATCGAGACGAGCGAAGTGCATTTGGCCTAAGGGTAAGGCGAGGGGAGGCAAACTGAGCCATTTAAACAGTTGACATCTGGTTAGAACACGCCCACAACTACATCTCCAATGCATTCATTGCGTTAAATACATTACTATGGTGGCTAAAAAGTCAAATTCATTAAGTATTTACGTCTTTTCATATTTACCATAATCAAAAATTACTCTGTTAATGTTTTTATAATGATCTAGCTGATATTTTCATAAAAAAAAATATAGCACCGACACTTTAAAACCATGCTTAGTGAACTAAATAATTTTTTGAGCGAAGTTGCAAAATGTTCCGTCGTTGCAACTTAGCGTCAATAGAAATGTGAAGAAGGTTAGAGTTGCCAGTTAGTGATTTTCGAACGAAAATCACTGAAATCTGGTCACACGAATTTTGCTGCATGCTGTACTAGATAACATTGTTATTTTTGTACATGCAAAATTTTTTTAATAATTCAATTCTTGGTCTTGACTGTAAACTGGATGCTGATTCTAAGGTACCTGGACATGAGCATAATTTACACTGCCGGAAAGTTAGAAGAAGAAATTTATATGGCATTTGCACATAGTAAATTAAGTTTGGCACGAAAAATAAATTATGGAACTCGAATTTTCATAGACACAAATAATTCGGATGGTTGTTAACCCCTCAGGTATTGTGAATACTTACAATTCACCACTTGATTACTGGGAACTTGCAAATTTCTGAGCTAATGATTTTATAGCTCAAATGCCTTTTTTTATAGTTCGTGTAATATGTATTTAAAAATCAAGGACAGTGAATTTAATATTACAGCATTAACACTAATTAAGGGTGGTAGGATAATACTTCAAAGTATTCATGAAGCTGCTCAGGTTTTCGACAAAACGACTAATTTACATTGCACATACGTCTAAAATATAGACTTTGCAACCATTTATACCCAATTTAGGAATGTATAAACGGAGGCGACCAAAGTAATGAGTCTCGTCCCTGATGCTGAACTTCAATTGAAATGAAAAATATTTAGATAAATAAACTAGTCAATCTTTCTGTCTGTCTGTTAAGCATGATATAAGTTTTCTGATATAAGATGAAGTTTTTAGTGAATTCATATTTAATCTGTCTGTGTGTCTGTCTAACTATATATTTATCTAGCCTTGCCAAAATATCTTGACAAGTTCTCTAAATGAACGAATCATTCATTAAAATAAGCATGTTAACAGTATCAGCACTGATTGGAACATACATTCACCATAGGAGTTATGTGAATGGAAGAAAAGCTCATCAAAATTGCTCCCTGAATGGAAGAAGCACCCATTAAGTGAATGGAAAGCATATTCATAAAATGAAAGCTTCCATTTGTCTCTCAAAGTACTGTCCGTGGGTAAGAGCTTTCATTACATTAGGCTTAGAATATCCCATCTTTTTCTGTGAATCTGAAATACTTTTCCAAGAAATAGATTTGTTTTCATTTGCGAGGGTCTCATATCATTCGTAAGATGAAATTTTTAGAATTTGTATATTTCTCTCTCCAATCTTTTTTCTTCAATGTTTATATTCTTGTATTTCCTTCACATGCAAGTCAAAGGTCAGGTTTTTATTTCTTTCGTAAATCGTTCCTTTCATTACTTAGAACGTTTCTTGTCAAGAGTAAATGGGCTGCATATTTCAGATGATAAAACTCAGTATTTCCAGAAGTAAAAACTTTTCAGTGCTTGCCAAAGGGTTTTATTTCATTATGCCTGCTGCACAAATAAAGACACAGAAACCCACGCAGTCTTATCAATATGATTTCCTGAATATCTTTGACGAGGACAGAAAATTCAAGGGGAAAGGTTCTTAACTCAAACGAAAATGTCAAATATATCTTATGTATATTATATTTCATCATACTGTAGAAGTTACATACTGCTGTTCCTATGAACGCTGGTTGTTATGAAACCATATCCGTGACTAATCAAAGGAATTTTATCGCTTTATGTTTGGTGTTTCACAACAGATGCTTTGTTTCTAAACCGATATTACTTTCGGTTTCCCGGAAAATCCAGGGATTTCGGTGACAACTGGTTTTTATTAAACTTTAATATGCCCAGTTTTGGATTTACGTTCGGACTTCCATTCATGAGCTATTTACATTTTTTTTTTTTTTGTCTTTTACATTCATATGCACTTGTGGGTAATTTTTTTTATATCTATGGGGGAAAGAAAACTTAAGGAAGCGGCGTTACATTCATTTCGTAAATGGGCCTTGCCATTAAGTTTGGCATTCTTCCCCTCACCACTAATTAGCGAGAATACATTGGATAGGCTCAAGTTTTGCTGAAAAATGAAAGTCGAATGATAAAGTGGAAACAGAAATGAGACTGGCACAAGAACCTGGAATGCAACTTATACAATGTGGCATTGTATAGGGTCTTCAAATTTATTTAATTAAAACCCAATGGGAAACTACGAGTAAATCTAATGGCCGTAAAACATAATTATGCCTTAAGGGTAATAACGCAAGTCGTCATTTATAGTAAATTTTTAGGATTTGCCTCTTTATGAAACTTACAAAGCAAAACTAACAAGCATATTGTAAAGATATTCAGCTTACTGTAGATATCCGAGATGAATGGAAAAAGTGGAAAGGATTCACAGGTACTTCATACAATGTGCTGCTGCTTTATAAGGATTAGTGCTCGGAAAATTAATATTTTGAAGTTTCTGTTTCCGTGCCCCCCTCTCTCTCTCTCTCTCTCTCTCTCTCTCTCTCTCTCTCTCTCACCTACTGTAAGATATAACCCATGATACAAATCGAGATCAAGAATTATATCTCACTCCCAATTTGGTTTGGAATTAGTCCATTCGATATATATGTATATATATATATATATATATATATATATATATATATATATATATATATATATATATATATATATATATATATATATATATATATATGTGTGTGTGTGTGTATGTGTATATGACTAATAGATATATTAGAAAAACTATAAACCTGGAAGCAAAACATAAAACAAATTCGCTAAAAAGAACTTCGTTGACATGATGAGTTACAGGCGGAAAATGGTTAAGAAGTAATTTGCTTTATTAATTTCCAAAGAAACTTTTCACAGTGTGAGCTCAACACGCACGTTTGTCTAGTATCAGCTACTTGTATAAGTAAATAATTCAAGTGGGTCTTGTCACGTAAATATTTGATTTTAGCACTGCCAACTTTCGTTTGAATTGCTGTTATTCAAAGACTGAGTAAATATGTAGTTCATTTTATATCTTTAAACACGTTTGCAGTCATTCTCATGCATAGATAAATGTATCAGTGTCAAGGGTTTCACTTCGTCTTTTTTTTTTTTTTTAATCGTTGATTATTATCATTAGTAGTTGTTGCAGTATTAGTCGCTGAAGCAGTGTTAATAGTATGATTGCTCTTCTGGCAATAACTGTATATCTAGATATTAGTGGACAGGCTATAATTAAAATATCCATACTGCACAAAAATAAACACACACACATACACATCCACACACACACACACACGCATATATATATATATATATATATATATATATATATATATATATATATATATATATATATATATATATATATATATATATATATAGACAGACAGATATAGTTTCTAATGCAAGTGTGGCAACCACTTTTTTAAGGAAAGGGAATAGTTTCAGCTATCAATTTATAACTATCTTCAAGAGTATATTAAATTTGCACTAAATAATATTACACAGAAATAAATTCAATGGAAACATTATGCTGAAAAATGAAAGTTAACACATGAATTTCACATATTAGAAAAGTGAAGGTGAGCAATCCTTCACAGACTAGGACGCTTCGTCATGAAGCTTCACAAGACTTGATTATCCGGCCCTGGAAAAAGTCTCTGCTGTGGCCATTTATTTTGAGGTGTCGTCCCATCAAGTATCTTGTGTGATCCTACCAATTGCGTGCAACTTATATTTAGATATAGGTAACTTTAAAGCATTGCAAAATGTATCATCAGTTCAGTTAAATAGAGGATACATTTTATAAAGAAAATAAGCGAATCATGCTCAAAATATAAATGTTTATATTCCCGTTTAGATTATTATTCCACGTAAAGAAAACGTGTTGTCTAATGTTTTATGACCCAGGTAACTACATTTTCATAACTCTCTCTCTCTCTCTCTCTCTCTCTCTCTCTCTCTCTCTCTCTCTCTCTCTCTCTCTCTCTCTCATTTTCCAGACCTGAACTGCAGCGGACTATTTCATACTCTGCCTCTCACATCAAAAGGCTGAGGTGATAAATGTGAGGAAATACAAACCTTCCACGTAATACCGAATGAATGGTAGGAAATTCTTAACATCAGGTAAAGGATGAGTTAAGGCTTTTCGAAAGAATGCCAAGAAAACAGAAGATAAATCTTGGCGGCGCAAATCTCCCAGACCACATTTTACTTTCTTTCAGCTTTTCGGAATTGGTTGCACTATTTCATTTTGGGTTTCATCCTTCCAGTCTGAAAGGAGACGCTTCTCATTTTTATCTTTGCGAGACAAACTTATTCAGATGATTTCATTCAACGTTTTGTCTCTGTGTTAGGGAAACGTCCACATTTTGTTATGGTTATTCTATTATTAATTCATACTTATTCATATTTCTTCTATTTTTCTTCTCGCGGTGTGGATACAAAGGGATAGTAGGATAAGTAATATTACTGCTTGAGCGACACAAATATTTTTTTTTTATATATATTTTATATTATAAAAATTTCCAAGTGTCATGGTCTCATTCCTGAAAGAAATATACTGCAACATATTATTAGTTTATGTTTTGTCTAATAAATTATTTACTGAAATTCGAACAAAATAAAAAAAGTGAAGAATTTCAAAAACACCTTAAATATTTCAAGTATAAGTAAAAATGTAAAATTTTCTCATAGTTATAATGTTACTGCATAGCTGAAGGGCTAAAGTGCGATATGTTGTTACGTAACTCCACACCATGGCAAAAATAAAACTCCAGTCTAGCATTGAATTTCAATTGGAGAGAGAGAGAGAGAGAGAGAGAGAGAGAGAGAGAGAGAGAGAGAGAGAGAGAGAGAGAGAGTTTAATGATGACTGTTTTGAGAGGATTGAATATTTCTAAATCATAAAGGAGGTATCACATTCCGTACCTCATTTAAAATCCGATAAAGAAGGCGGAAATTCTCATTGGTTTGTTATTCGATGCAGATTATATTTAATTCACCGAGCCACTCATGAACTTAGGAACACTTTAACATAAAAATGCGATGTAACATCTTACATTATATTCCAGTTCCTAAATTGAAGTAAATTATATTTTCGGATTAATTACGATAACTTACAAGTTTTTTTCTGAAATTAAAAACCGAATAAACACAAGTAATTTTTCACCGGATATTAAAATGCAGGTATCCCAATAAGGTATGCACTTTTTGAGCTGAAAAGGGTTTAAGGAAAGAGTATGGAACAAATAAAAAAAATTATAGGTCATACACTTTGGAAATATCTTCAGTTATGAAATAGTATGTGGGTTTGCCGTCCCTGTCCCTGTTCTTTTTTCCTCTCTTTACAAGGCAAGGTTGCATAGACGAGGAACCGAGATCTGGTGGATTTCTTGAGACTGAACACCAACTGTACAAAGAAGACTTTGAGGTTTAGTTTTCCATGGAGGTTGAGCATGGTTGCTGAATAGGAAACTAAGTTAGCTAAGTATTTGCAAAGTTTTAATTAATATATGTGAAATAAAAGAATTGCTGACTGAGCTTCTTTGACACAGTCTGCTGAAATCCCAAGGCCGCAGACCTAAAACTATCACAGCTGAAATATTTCATAGTTGACCCTGTGACTTGAAAAATGAACGTATATCAAGTATTTTTTCAGGAAAGTAAACACCGATTTCCAAGGCACCTATCAACCAAGTTTCGTAAAAATACAAAAAAAAAAAAAAAAAAAAAAAAAAAAAAAATGAAATAAAGAGATGTACAAATTATACCAGATCCATACTGTACAGTCAGATACCAGTTATAACAAATAATTATAGTAACTTTACCGTTTTATGACATCGCAGCGGTGGGGTGACATCTCTGCAGTTAGTGAGTGCAAAATATAAGCAGTTAATTGTTGCAGTGACAGTGCTTAAAACGCGCTCATATACTGTTAGCATTTTCGACATAATAGTAGAATGAACACATTTTGTATCCAATTATGTTTGGAAGCCATTCATGATGTGATTAAAATTTGGAAGCTGAAATAGTTTCCCCGGTAATTATGCGTTTTCCAAAATTCCAGAGAGAGAGAGAGAGAGAGAGAGAGAGAGAGAGAGAGAGAGAGAGAGAGAGAGAGAGAGAGAGAGAGAAATTAATTAATCCTTGTATGTTGTAGAAGTAAGATTATACACAAGCCTGGCACGTACTTGAATCATGATATGAAAATGAAACAATATCCAACAGACTTTTTCGATTTGAAAATAAAGCTTTAATAAGAATATTTAGTCAGATGCCAGGAATGATAGAGAATTTATATCGCAAGGGACCTTGCAGAAGTTCCGTAAGTAAATGAAATAATAATAAAAGTGAGATGAAGATGGCTTGGACATGTCCTTCTCTGTGAGAGTGTGGCTGTGTTTGAGATAAGGATTCAATGATATGCAGTACAGTTTATTTATTAACCACTCGCCGGTTTTTTTTATTGACGTTTTCAATTATGTTATTTTTTATTCAGTTCTATTTATCTCTTGTGTTTAATAAAAAAAATTTGCCATTTCAGTTTCAGTATATTGTAAATATAAATATAGTTTACATGACAAAGGCACAAAACCTCCGGCACTTTTCCAATAACCGGACGATTTCTCTTCGTAGATTTTCATTTAGTGAGAGTTGTTCTCCGCACTAATATGATTTTTGAATATTTTATTCTAGTTAACTTTGAACATGTCTAAATATCTTTATTTCTAGTGATTATATTTGTTTGACGAGATTAAGCTTCTACCTATAAAATCAACCTAAATTTGTCTACTGTGAGAGACTATTTGAATAAAAATGAAGGGTTATATACTAAGCAGGTGCCAACATATCATTCATTTGAATGCTAATGATTTCAACACTGAGTCTTAGGAAAGATACTCTTTTATCATTAACCAATGCTGATTAAAAATGCTTTGCTCAGTGTAGGGAAGACTATTATTTTTTATATCCAGCCGAATACGTACGACTGCGATGATCAGCGTATTTTGTATTAGAAGTTTAATTCTATTTATAACACCGAAACCTTTATGATTCCGAGCGTCTTTCCTAAAACTTCACGCATCTGTTTAAATTGCTTTTATGGCGCTTCCAGTACTACATGTAGTTTTCTATCATGCAAATGAAATTAATTTGAATATATCAGTCCTAGGAAACTTCAGTGCAGATTTCCTCATCTAAGGACAATAGTACATTACCTGGAGTAGAAATACGGTACATCAATATTTCTAATTACTCTGCTGTTGCCTAACCCCCCGATCTCTCTCTCTCTCTCTCTCTCTCTCTCTCTCTCACTCTCTCCTCTCTCTCTCTCTCTCTCTCTCTCTCTATTTTCTCTTCTGTTCAGAGTCCATATTTGCCGTCCAATTATTTTTCCTTGTTTATTTCCAGGACTACCGTTGAAATAATAATAATAATAATAATAATAATAATAATAATAATAATAATAATAATAATAATAATAATAATAATATACATGCAATTCCAGGTCACAGCGTCAGATAATTGCTGTTATTATCATCGACCTAGTTTATCAACACGGCAAATGAGTGACTTTCATGATTTCAATGTAATTATTTCATCACGATAAGTACCATGTTGTTTCTATTTTGGAATAACATCTTTGTTCGAGGTCGAATGCCAGGTTTCGACCTCACTGACAGTTTACGGAAAGAAACAAGTAAGAATGCACCGAAGTTTCTTCGGCGCAAACCGAGTTTTCTGTACTGCCGCTACAGCGTATAATCAGGGCCACCGAAAATAGATCTATCTATCTATCTTTCGGTGATCGCGGTATAATGCTGTATGAGCCGCGGCCCATGAAACTTTAACCAAGGCCCGGTGGTGTCCTATCTTATATCGTTGACGGAAGCACGATTATGGATAACTTTAACCTCGAATAAGATAAAAACTACTGAGGCTAGAGGGATGCAATTTGGTATGTTGGATGATTGGAGGGTGGATGATCAACATACAATTTGCAGTCCTCTAGCCTCAGTAGTTTTAAGATCTGAGGGCGGACAGAAAAAAGTGCGGACAGAATAAAGTGAGGACGGACAGACAAAGCCGGCAGAAAAATTTTCTTTTAGAGAAAACTAGTTTAATTCTCTATCAATTTCATAAACTTACGAATCTTTCCTTTTCCACAAGATTATATTAATCGATTGCCTTGGCAGATTAGTGCGTCGGATTTAGGACCCGTTAATATAGTGATTACTATAGGCAATAGGGAGCAGTTCGTTATGAATTCTTTCTATGATGGTTTTGATTAAGTTAGTCAACTATCTAATTTAGTGATTTTGGCTTTGATTTCTGTTGCTTGTTTTACTCTGCTTTAGCGTAAGACTTTGGGTTATATTCAGATTCGTAAGCGTCCTAACAAAGTGGGTTACGCTGGTTTATTGCAGCCTTTTGCTGATGCTGTTAAATTATTTACTAAGGAGCAAACTTTCCCTACTATAAGTAACTTTATTCCTTACTATCTATCGCCTGTGTTTAGGGTACTCATTGCTTTGGTTTGTTGGTGTTTGATGCCGCATGAGCTTGGTTTGTTTTCTTTTGAATTTGGGGTTTTATTTTTTCTTTGTTGTACCAGGGCAAGGGTGTATTCTACTATAACGGCGGGATGGCTTCTAACTCTATGTACTCTCTTTTGGGCTGTCTTCGAGCTGTGCTCAGACTATTGCTTATGAAGTAAGTCTTGCTTTAATTTTGCTTAGTATGTTGTTTTTAGCGGGGGGGGGGGGGGGGGGGGGTGGGGGGTGGCGGTGTCTGACCTGGGGTTATTTGAAAGTTGTCAGCGTTATTGCTGATTTCTTTCTTTTAGGGTTTCCCTTGGCTTTATTGTGATTTGCTTCTTGTTCAGCTGAAAGTAATCGAACCTCCTTTTTGATTTTGCAGAGGGTGAATCTGAATTAATGTCTGGTTTTAATACTGAATACAAGGGTGGTGGTTTTGCTTTAACTTTTATAGCTGAGTATGAGATGATTCTTTTTTTGAGGGCTCTTTTTTTCTATTATTTTTTTTTAGGGAGTGGCCTTGTTTCTCTTTTTGTTTTATATGAAAGTCATATTTATTGGTTTCTGCTTTGCTTGAGTACGCGGCACCTTGCCACAATTCCTTTACAATAAACTGACATATCTTGCTTGAAAGAGTTTCCCTTCCGTGGCTTTAAATTATTGTATTTTTTTTCATGCGGTTGAAGATTTTTTTTAGAGGTCGCCCTAGTATAGT